>OY757906.1:1461959-1514459 GCA_963585895.1 Sepioteuthis lessoniana | reverse complement strand
ATCTTGATGAATATATGTTTGTCTGTTATAACTGACCCACACGCGAGCCACACCACCCCACACACATACACATAGATAGATAGATAGATAGATAGATATAATATTTTTTTTTTTTTAGTAAAGGTCTGTTTCCTTTTTCCTTTTGCTGAGGTTTTTCAATATCCCGTAGTTGTTATGACACACATGTTCCGAATGATAAAAAACATTTTCCTTTCTCACAACAAAGGAAAAAGTTGTCTTTTTTCAGTATCTCTCCCTCTTTTTTCTTTCTCTGTCTGTCTTAATATTGATTCTTCATATTTTCTTGTGTTTTGTATTTGTTCCATTTCTATTTCGTCTTTGAAATCTTTTAATGCATTTCCTAAATAACTGAAATACAAAAAAAAAAAAAAAAAAAAAAAAACTAGGGGAAAACATTTCTGCAGGAAATTTGTGTTGAGTGTGTGATAAGACAACGGAAATTACCGAACATTTCCGACGTTCTTTCGCCGGAAATAACCAAGACGCAATCGATGCCGGCAAGTTAGAAAAGGAAAAAATAAGGAGAAATTGTCCCAAAGTGTCATGAGAACATTTGATTTGCTGGTTTGGGGAAAATATCAATTACACTTCACAGCATGTTCTTCAATTTGATTTTTCATTGTCGGATACAAGAAACCGAAAATGAAAACGATTTCATTTTTGTTACCCAATAAGTAAAGAGTTTCACATTTTTTCAGGGTTTTTTTTTTATCTCTTTTGAAATATTTCACTCAAATTGAAAATAACAAGACAAATAAAAGTTCAAAAGGAAATCAGAAGATGCTTTTGATTTTTAAACATTTCTTATAAGGACTTGTTACATAATGCCTTGTTTCGCTTAACTTTGTTTTTTGTCTTTGAAGATGGACACATGAGCAAATCAATCGTAAAACAAATCAATCTTCCTAGTTGGACAGGAAGTAACTTAATATAATAATCCGAACGACAACTTGGAGATTACATAAAGTGTCAGAAGATTATGTTGCAACAGAGTTTTGAAAATCCGTGGATTTTTTTTACATTTGATAAAATTGAAAATTCCACTTCAGTCAACACACAGAGCCATATTATATTACTACGTGTTAGGAAATTCTCTGTTTCTGCCTATCAATCTATCTATCTATCTGATTGTCACAGGATTTGAATGTATGACGTTATTCGCATATATTCAGCGACAGACCACTAAAACATGAACATGCATGTGTGTGTGTGTGTGTGTGTGTGTGTGTGTGTGTGTGTGTGTGTGTGTGTGTGAGAGAGAGAGAGAGAGAGAGAGAGAGAGAGAGTAATCTGAATTAGTTTTAAATCTGAAATTTAGGTTATCAGTTACGATTCACAGTTCCCGCGTTAGCAATCTATGACTCAATATTGTACTTATATTTTCGAATTCTGTATTAAAATTTGGAAATCGGTTCCATTGCAAAATAATATTTTCCTGTTTTTCTTCATGAAACATTAAAAGCGAATAATGTCTTCAATGACATCACACACTATATAAGAATTTATTACCTCGGCGCAAATCTGTCTGAATTAAAGAATTCCCAGCAGTAATACTCCATCCAGTGATTTCTGTGAATGGATAATTCTAAATTTAACAGAAAAATTTTGGTCCTGTAAAATCCAGTATCCCCAAAGATGATATCAGCTTTTCTGATGACATCAAAAGCATTTCTGATGTAATTAGCATATCTCGTGACATCAAAAGTCCCTTGAAGATTACAAGGAATATGAATTGATCAGGAAAAAGAAATCTTTAATTGATACACACGAAATCTTTTAAGTTTTAGAAATGAAATCAGGAAATTAATCGCCAATCAAGAGAATTCAGTGGTCAAGGAAGTAGGATAGAATCGGTGACAAATTGTTATGTTTCTTTATTTTCTCCGCAGATAGATCACAAGAGATAAAAATTGCAAGGAGAGAGAGAGAGAGAGAGAGAGAGAGAGAGAGAGAGAGAGAGAGAGAGAGATGACAGAGATAAACAACGACATATATAGTTGTATCTATAACAATTTGGTCTTATTTTGATGAGTCCATAAATCTCTAAATTTTGCTTTTACCCTCTCCTTCTCTACGTCTTTTTCCAGTTGTAACTATTTTTCTACGAAATTTTCCTATGTTTGAAGTTCTTTTTTTCCTTCTCTCCTTTTGTAGCTTTTTTTTTTCACAATATTCTTTTTTTTCTGTTTTTGATATCATTCACTCAACATCGTAATTTCATCTTCTTTCTATAATAAAATAGAAAAAAAATGAGGATTGACACTACGTCATCTAGAAAATACCCACTCTTTCCTGTATCAATACATTTCTCCCTCTCTCTCTCTCTTCTGAAATCTCACTCATTTCCTATCCTTCTCTCTTTTCTATCAATCATTTTGCCAAATCACTCTGTTTTTCTTTTTTCTGTTGCATCACTTTTTACAAACTGTTTTCATCTCTCTCTCTCTCTCTCTCTCTCTCTCTCTCTCTCTCTCTCTCTCGTAGCTTTATGATATTACTTAACTGATTGTCAAACAGTGAATGAAGAAACAGTTCCACAAACATTATCATGAAGTGTGCTTATCTTAAGTATTTTTCCAATAGCCTCTAAACGGACAGGTAATAATTTGCCTATCAAAATGGTGGACAATTTAACCTTGTCTGTCCAACGATCTGTAAGGATAAATTCTATTCTTTTTCTTTTCGTTATTAACCTGAGAACACATTTCCCCGTTTCTCGCACTTTTTCGACAATTTTTATATCTCATTACCATTTATAGAATCTCTGCTTTCTTTTTTGAACAACTTATTTACAGTCTCCCATTTAATATAAATCTTTCATTTATTAATATTTCATGGGGGGTGGAATTCATAAACATATTCTTTTATTTGTCTCTTTAGGACGGTCCAAATTTTGGATTGCATTCGGATAATTTTTCACGAAAGCTGCTCTTTTTCTACCGAACATTTTGCCAAATTATTACTATTATTTACTCTTTTAGAGTTTTTCATATCAGTATTAGCTGATGGTTTTTCATCGGAGTTTGAGTGATAGCAAGTCTCCTCAAGTCTCCAGGACTCTTCCCAGTATTCTGGCCGTTCTCAGTAATGCTGTCATAGTCTCTACCAGTTCGCCAACTTCCAAGTCCTCCAGGCCTTCTATCTATCTATCTATCTATCTATGTAAATCGTTTTGAAAACTTTCTGGCCCCGTAAATGTAACCTATTGTATCTTATTAAATCCCCTTCCCTCAGCGTACGTAACTACTAACCCTTTCTGGACGGACACTCTATAATTGAAAGTTACGTGAGAGGCATAAACTGAGAAGGGCCATTACTCTGGGCATCAAACCAGACACCCGCGGTTTTCGGTCTTCTTTCATCATTCGAGACATTTTCTCCTTTTACCCATCAATCATTAACTTTCTACTTTTACCTCTTCACCAGTCCTGATTGCAAAAGCAAGTTGATCATTACACATCAATTCTGGTGGTTTATGGTTACCAAATCCACTGACCAATTTGTTCGAACATTGCCTACTTAAACGGCATTTTGTCTTTCAGTGTGAGAAATATTCGGCAAATTATCATGGCAAGTAATCAGAGGTCACGAAAATGGGTCGGATTTCATCAGTGAGTGACAAAAGTAAAGATAAACGCTCGCAAATGCTCACACAAATATAATCTCTATCACTTTTTTGGTGCACTGGACGAATTATTAATCTATGAAAAATAATTTTTCGCAATTTGTCTTTTCTTTTCCCTCTCAGTCTCTCTCTCTCTCTCTCTCACTTTCTCTATCTATCTATCTATCTATCTATCTCTCTGTAATCATTCATTCATTCTAGCAAAGTCTGGCACCAAATATTTGGTCTACAAGGCGAACTGGTATTGCACAACGTCAGGTGTGTCATCTGTTTCAGTATTTTTGGATATTACCCTATTGTTAACAGTGCATCTGTACATATATGTATTAGATAGGATTCTCTTCCTGTTTTCCTGTTTCAAAATTATGTTTTTCTAATCACCAGATATGTTCGTGTATAAGTCGATCCTTTTAGGTAAAACCTTGAGACTTGTTTAAGAAGCCATTCATTTTTGTCTCTCGTACATAGGTAGACCGAAGTTTTTGACAATAATTGAAAAATGAATGAGAGTAACAGAAAAAAAACCCTGTGAGCGTATTAAATACACTTTCTGCATTCTCTCCCTAAAAATCTATTTACGTCTATTAAATTAAAGCTCAGTATTCTTATTGCATTGAAGGCCAACATCTTTGCCATCCCTTATTTCACCATTTTATTGAAACGCCATGAGTTTCCATTAAAATATTCTTCATTTTCATTATCATTCAATTATTGCTACAAAAGTCTTTTTTTTTTAAAAAAAAAACTTTTGAATATTGTTAATATATGAATGTAAAAGTTGTTCGGTGACCATCTAATCATACGAGGATCATCAAATAAGTTTCCAGACTTTTTTCGTATGGGCCCTTTTATTGATAGTACACACATGAAACTCTAGTCCCCTTTGAAGTAATATCCTCCGGCTGCAATGCACTTGTTGTAATGTTCCAACAACTTCTTCAAGGCCCCATGGAAGTCCTCTTGTGTGAGCGTGTCAATGACCTTCGTTACAGCCTCTTTCATCTCCTCAATTGTCTCATAACGACAGCCTCTAAGCTTAGGGAATAACGAAAAGTCACTGGGAGCAACGTCTGGACTATGGGGAGGCTGAGGAACTGTCTTGATGCCCATCTTGGTTAAATAATCTGTGACAGGGATGTTGTGGACTGGTGTATTGTCCCGGTGGAAATGCCACTGACCCGATTTGAAGAGTGCTGACCTCTTCCAACGGAATCTCTTCCTGAACTCCCTTAAAACCTCAACATAGTAACCCTAACCCTAACCCTTTGGCCAATCAACTCTGCTGTATTGACTTCCTTCATTATCCTTATCATCCCTCAGAGAATCTCTGCCTTCCTTGAATCTCTTATGTCGCTCAAAAACCGATGCTCGATTCATGCAAGATGCTCCAAAAGCAGTCTGAAGCATTCCATACGTTTCTGTGGCCTTTTTTCCAAGTTTATAACAGAATTTTATTGCATATCGTTCTTCTAAAGTGTCCTCATGTCCAGATTGCATTTTTGAAATTCACCAGTTGTGACAATCAGGTTTTAGTAGGATGTATTCCAATTGCTGCTGTAGCTGTTCATTTGAAACTGAAATCATGAAAATTGGTCAGTCATCTCATAAGATGTATAGCAATAACATACTGAATTTTCAAGAGTCTTCGACAATTTTAAATGCCTGTACAAAAAAGTCTGCAATGCACCACATATATACTTTTTAACTCAATTTTTTGCTGAAAAAATTATTAAAAACTCGACCTGTACAAACGTTTTTTTTTTTCTTTCTTACTTTTCTTTTTTCTACTTTCAGAGACAATATTTGAAAATTCTATTTCATCTTTTTTTATTTTGTCTTTCTTTTTTTTCTTCTTTTACACTCCGTCTCTTCATTTTCTTTCACTGTCAAACTCTCTATCTTTCCTTCTTTCAGTTGTTTTTCTCTTTTGCTACATTTCTATTAGAGACAGTTTCCATTGCGTAAATATGAACACTCCCCTTTGCTACTTTCTTTCTTTCTTTGCTTGTTTCTGCAACGCTAGTTGATGCTGAAGAAAGCTAAAATTATCATGCTACAATTCAACGAAAAGAAATTTTATACTGACCACTGTTCTGTTCATTAAATGTCCCACAAACGCCCTCTTCCGTTTTCGGATCAGAAGATTCTACAAATTTTGGAAAAACCTTCCCGTTCGATCGTTTGAGCATTTTTTGACCGTAAACAACCAAAGGATGTTTTCGCCGCTCGCGTCAACTCGTTCAAAATGCTTTACAGAAGGAAAAAGAGATGAACAAGGAGGAAATTAGAAAAAAAAAAAGCAAAAAGATACAAGGCAAAGTAAAAAAGAGTCAGGAAGGAAAAAAGAATTTATGAGGAACAAAACTAGAAGAAGGAAAAACTGTAACTTGAAGAAAAACAATTCTAATTATTATGAGAAGGATGAAAAATTGAAAGAGAAAAAGAAAAACGATCTGAATAAGAAAAGACCTAATCTATTTCTGATATTTAGAACGACACAGTGGCAAATTGGAAGAGGGGTAGTGAAGGAAAATTGTGTTGCATCGGATTACCAGATGGGGAAGGTCTCTTAACCTTAAACATCGGTATTTGAGGTCTTAGATTTTTATTCTGGTACAAGGCCTTCAAATGAAAGGATTAAAATGATTATAGAGTGAAATAGGCTTATTAATCATTGCCCTATGGTGATTATTCTAAAGTTGACTGGTGCTTAACGTACAACCAGGCATCGTTGAAAAAACTATCTATTAGATTTTTTCGTTAATATTTTTAGTAGCAGAGACATTTGTCTTTCTGGAAACTCTATATTTAGTCTTATTTAAAGATTGGAGACTAAATACACAGGGAAAACTGTTTTTAAATTGTTAGAATGCTGGAAACTTTTTTTCACACTTAATATCAACATTAAGATTTTTAAAAGTCATTGTTTAATCCTCTGTCAGTAAAGAAGGTATAATACCAAATCGAATTACTCATTGACCAATGACAATTGTTCATATTATAAGGAAAATTCTAAAAGGCCGGAAAACCGATCGGTTGATCTTTTGGGATCGAAATAATAACGATTAGCATGTTTGTTCGAGTAATTCGTAAAATTTTCTTTGTATCAAAATAAAAAAAAAGTTCCTAAAGCTGAGGATCCTCCTGACCTGATCAATACAAACGGATCAAAAAACAAGACGAGGATAATAGTCAAAATAATGACAGGATGTCAACACTTCAAGTTTAACGATAAATTAATCTTGCATATTTTCAAAAATTTTATGATTTCTTTGCTAGCTGCAACTTTTTTGGGAATCATTTTTTATAAAGCCTGTTCGTATCGTTTAACTTGCTAAGCGGAATTTTTATCTTCATTTATTTTGACATTTAAAAGCATCAAAGGTACAAAACGTCGCAGTTACACGTTCTTTTTTCATTTAAAAATGTTTTAAAAATTTATAAATCCGATTTTCCCAATGAAACTAAATCCAAATTCGAAGATTGAAATTTTTGTAAAGCTGAACGCAAACTATGAATAGAAGTAACAATTACTTGGTACTTTCTCATTTTCTTATGGTTTTTTAGTTTGGCTGACATTTCACCAGATGAAAATATCTTTATTTATGTTACTGTTGTGTTTTATAAAAACGAGTTTGAATGCCGAAAAGAAGGAAAATAACTCACAAGAGCCAATTATATCAAGATATATGGCGGGAAAACCTTTAATGTCTTTATTACAGGAAAACCTTTTCTAAACAACGTAATTGACTCTTTTGAAGTCCTTTTGAGCATTAAATTGTTTTGTTTTGTTGCACTTGCATCAGTTTTTAAACGCAGTCCTTCTTCACAGCGGGAATAATTTACATCTTAAAGTTTACATAAAATCTCCAAGGAATCAGAAAATGGCATCTCAATTTTAGTGACCTTCCTGGTTCCTTTATCAGAATTCTGCAAAATGGGCAGGACTTTATTTAATGCACTAATTTGACCCCTTCTGAATCCCCCTGGCTATAATCTTTTGTTTGTTTGTTTCAAAAATATTTCTGCGTCATCTGATATTGTCGAGAAGGAACGAATCTACGTGAATCTTGAACACCAGAAAATAAAATTTCTGCGAGATCATTTGTAACAAACAAGTTATTTATGAGCTAAATGAAGAATTTTCGTCGATGTACGTCGATAAAAAGTCTTCACTTGTTAGCGAGGATGCTAACTAAAGAAATAAATCTATATGATTCATAAATATGTTTTTAATGCCAAATCATTTTAGCTGAGGGAGGAAATCTGGTGAATTATTCATGCTCTCAAGAGATCTTTATAAGCTTTTTATTTCCTTTATTTGTTAGCAAAATTAATTTTGGAAAACATTTTATGATTCTTATTTTTCTCTTAATTTATTAGGTAAAACTATACTTCAAAATGAATGGTTGAAAATTTGATCTGATAACTGGATGAAGGAGATAATTCCTAAAATTCATCTGGAGAGAAATTAATAGTAAATCTAAACGTCTAATTTATAAATAGGTGACAAATAAAAAGACATTTTGATGATTAACAAATATAATACAACTACCAACATTTTTTTAGACAGATGTTTGTCTCTCAACACTTTATTTTTGGGTGTTGGGTGACCTCACTGCTTCCTATCAATTTACATTGAGAATCTTCTCCCCCGTCAGGAAACATTAAATAAACATTTTGTATTAGTCCATAAAGGATGATATTTTTGTCAGTGATCAAATAAGACACCTTTCAATTGTATAATTTACGAAAGTTCTAAAATAGTTTTTATGATATTTATAATGCCATGATGAGTGTACCTAATATATTTGTGTCATGAATAGTTAATATTTCTCCAAAAATAGTTTATATTTTGAATTCCAATCAACAGAGACAGATCTTCACTTCGCAAAAAATTCATTTATTTGTTTTTTTTTATTCTTATGGCTTTCTCTTTTTCATTTATTAAGAACGACTATGTTGCGCCAATCCTTCCAAGGGATCCGGGATTACCTTAATAATAACTAAACTTAATTATATATAGCACAAAACTAAAATACGAAAATATTTTTCCTTTTTTAAAACTTTTTCCTTAAGATTCCATCAAACAATTAAACATTTTCTATCTCTGCTTCTCTCATCTTCCTCCTTCTTTCTTAGAAATCTCTCCATCTTTTCTTTTCCAAATTTTCAATCAACATTTATCTTTCTCATTTTCTTCTTTTTTTCTTTACTGTTCAATTTTCTTTTCTTTTTCTTTTTTGGAAGTTTTGCTTTTTGTCTCTCTGATACACTTTTCTTTCTTTCTTTCTTTCTTTCTTTCTTTCTTTCTTTCTTTCTTTTATCTCAAGTTTTTCTCAGTTTCAAATAAAGCACTACTCGTACTCATAAGATCTTGTGTCTGATTTCCTTCATTTTGCCTTCATCCGCCATCATTTCCTTTCAACATTTAAATATCGTCTTTTTTCTTCCGTATATTGTTTCTCTTTTTTCTTTTTTAAAATCTCTTTATTTTGTCTTCCTCTTCTATTCGTTACAACTTCTTTTATTCTTTTGTCAATTTAAATCAATTTCTCTTCTTCTCTGTCTATAAATGTTTCATCATTCTTTCTATTCCTTTTTTGTTTTTCTTCTTTTCAAGCCAAATTTCAACGCCAACAAAACACTTAGTCTTCAACAATTTCACTTTGTCTTTTCACGAAACCATTTCTAATTTTCCACAGACTTACTGTCCAACTGGTCAGATGTTGGCGCCAGACTCTATCTTTGACTCATCAGACACCCCGATTTGGCAGCGCCGAAATAGAAATCCATTTGCGTTCGGCTAATGCATTTCTTCATTTCTGACTCGTACTCACATGACAAAGACTTGTGTGCCACGTTTCCCCCGTACTGTTAAGGCCCACTGAGATCTTGCTCGTCGACAACTTTCAACTAAATTATTACAACGGTAAGCAGATATCCGAGAGGTTTTATTTTCGATGCAGCTTTTGTATTTTTTAAATCCATCGAAAATTACAACGGTATCTCTTCTAATAGCAGCACAAAACAATGTCTCTGTTATCTTAACACATAGATATGGCATCTCATCACAGTGAAATGGTCAAAAAGCTTGCATAGCCTTTGCTCACTGTATTGCGGCCTAGTGCCAAATCTAATCAATACTTATTTCTTTAGCTTGCGTGGTGTATTTGCCAGCTACCTAGATGAGTCGACCGTTGTTGGTGAGTTCGATTCTTGATACTTCAATCCCTGTTCCATATAAGGTTAAGCTTAGTGAATGATAAATATGGGATCAATATTTTTGATAGCTTCCTCTAGCCATGTATCAGGTAATTTTTTAGAATCCCATTATACTTCAAAACTAGAAACTTGTTTTTAACAGAATCACATGAATGAGTCAGAAAGTTTCGTTTTATTCATGTTGGCATGAGGACAAATAAGATTAGAAGAAATTTGACTGTTCTTATTGTTTAGGGTGCATTAACAGCGAAGATGAAGATAATGGTCTAAAAGATCGATGGAATATAAAAAGTGTTTACATCAGAAAATCAGGCGGTACAAGAAAACCAAAGAGTATATAAACCAAAATATTATAATGAAAAGAAAAGAAGGCGCAAGAAGGCCGGAGAATAAAGCGTTCGAGATGTTGGGTTAAATTCAACAAAGATGAAGATAGTAGATGACTAATACATGGAATGGGTGGGATCGATTTTTCATAGTAGAGATTTACAAAAGGAGTGAAAAAAAGCGAATGAAGAAAAGGGTGTGATATTAAAAATGAATTTTATCTCCTTAGTTCGAGTGAAAAAGCAAGTGTTGTTGTCTGTTGGAAAGCCAATCTCGTCAATCTGGTGCTGTAAGCTCGCTTTTGCTATTTCAGTTATTGCATTGGGTACGTCTGTATGTTCTCTCCACCCCTTCTCTCTCATTCAACAAAAAAAAAACAAAAAAAAAACAAAAAAAACTCAAATTCTATTCTGTCTAAAAATTGCCCAGCAATAGATTTTCCTTCTGGATATTCATCTATAACGAGCAATAAGCATTTCGAAAATATGACAAGAAGTATCTCTTGTTCAATCAACTTTTTTTTTATCCCTAACATGAATAGTTATCGATATCACCTTTCTACCCTTGATGCAATATCGATTTTGTCCGAGTGCCACTCAATTTGCGATAACATTCACAACGTTGCCAACACAAATACTTTCACTATTTATACGAGTCGACCAGTTTCTTGTTCGTTCGTCTTATTTTAGTCATATAACCGACTCGATCACCGCTTGACATTATAACTACGTTATGAAAGGACACAGACGTCAATGGAAACATCTGAATTTTTGGGGTTCTCTAGTTCTGTCAATCACAACCAATTAGATATTCATCATGGAATAATTTCAACAGCAAAAAGAAAATAAAACAATTTTTGCTTGTTAGTGAATTCTGGGGAATTATTAATATTATTATCTTGGCGAATTTTTCACACTAGCGTTAGCTTGAGGTCTTTCGCTGGAGTATGAGTGGCAGCAAGTTTCTTCAGAACTCTTCTGACTTTTCTAGCCGATCTAAAAAATGTTGTAGTCTGAATGGTCTCGATTCTTCCTCTGATTCCCAATTCCTCCAGTCTTTCTTCGAAGCGAACAACAACAATTTGTAAAGTCCAAGTATTTGTCTATCTTTCCGCTTTTATGCTCAATTTATTGTCCGCTGGAATGATAAAATCCATTAACAAGTTCCTTTCTTCCTTTTTTTTTTTTTCATCATCTCCAAGTCTGGTTTCTGGTTGGGATTACGTCATCCGTTGGTATCTGAAAATTCCAGGGAATTGTACGTGTCTCCTTCCCTAGGATTAATTCTGGTTTTATTGATATACCATATCGAGAATGATCAAAATTCAATCTCTTGCACGATTCCCAGTGAACCCTCTACCCTACCCAGTTCTGTCGAGTCTTGTAAAACTATTGTGCTTGTTTGCTGAATTCGCTTATCATGTGATTATATCTGTCCACATTTGTTGCGTATAATCAATTTTTGTTTTAACATAATTGGTCTTTCTGGTATTGTTTTGTGCTGTAATAGAAGAGATTCAATTTCTCTCTTGAGATTTCCCTTTTTATAGTCATGTACAAATCTTTTCGTACACAATCTCGCCAGTTTGTCGCTTGAAATATCTTGGCAGTTATTTTTCTTTCCATTTTTGTTTCCTGTTCTTTGTTATGGTTTTGTTAGTCCTTATATCATCAATATTATTACTGGCAACTGTAATTAGTTTTTCTTTACTCTTTTAAATCCCCGAATTCTAGTATTGATGGATTGCGCAACTATTATTATTATTATTATTATCAATTGACTCAATGCAGATTTTTACACACCAGCTTTTTTGGTCTTTCACTGGAGTCTTAGCGACAATAATCTCAGTTATCCTAGATGTCTAGCTGATCTTAATAATGCTGTAGAATTATGATCTCGATTCTTTCTCTTATTTACAATTCCTCTAATCTTTTTTTCCAATCATTTAGAGACTGTTCCAAGTGCACCAATTACTATTGGTATCACCGTCACCTTCATGGTCCACAGCTTTTGGAATTCTCTGAAAAAATCAAAGTATTTTGTTCTCTTTTTATTTTCTGTTTATCTTAATGTTATCATTGCTGTTACTACCAGTTGTAATAAGCCTTTCTTTGCCCTTTTTGAATGTAATATTTGACTCCTTGTATTGATGCATCTACGCAATTCTCAATCCTCGTTCGTCTGACGGACTCTTTTTGCTATTTTCTCTTTCATCTCTTTTTGATGGTGTCTGCACCCAGTATTCCCAAGTATTCTGTAATTTTCCTTTTCTCCGAGCATTCGATTCCTTTTCTGATTATTATTATTATTATTATTATTATTATTATTATTATTATTAATCCTTGTTAAAACACAAATCCAACTTGAAAATTCTTAACATTTATTCTTAATATTAAATCTATTGACAATAATGAAAAAATAATAACATAAAAGAAAACTCCTTTAAACAATCATTTAGGTACTTGAACCAACCATGTTTATCACTAAAATGACAGATAAGAGAATTGGCATTTATGATAAAGAAGCATTTATATTTTTCATTTTCCAATAATGAAGCTAATTTGGAGTTGACACAAAAAGGTGATCACTAATTAGACTTTTAATTGCTAATTAATTTCTCATATTTCTTTAATTTAGGACACATTTTCAGTTTTCTTGCGAGCAAAATCCACATTTCGTGAATATGAGAAAATTTCTATCAACACTAAAAGGCCTCAAGAGAAATGTCCCGAGTTCAAAAGCATTTGAGAAACTCAGCCTCTATGTTGATGTTGAGAGAGAGAAAGAGAGAGACAGAGAGAGAAAAGTCCACTTACTAGTTTTAACATGGAACTGCATAAAATTTGAGAATTAACTCTTGACTTTTATTAACTAATCAGTCAAATATTCCGTGAGATCAATCGAGATCATTTGTACAATTGATCAAAATGTTGTCTCTGCTTTATTCAAGTTGGCCGGCACTGAAAGATCAGTGTCTTTTGTGGTATCTTGTGTTCCTGAAGAGATTATTTAGAAGCACATAAAACCTCTCCAACTTACCTGAGAAATGTAATGCAAGAATAAATATCACCTGTACTAGGAGATGTTGCTTTTGATAAGCAGTTCCACCGATCTCTTTTCCATGCCTTTGGGGGATTGTTCCAATGTCTCTAGTTGTAATAAGTATTATTGTCACCTTCATGTTCCTAAAATTTTCAGCTCTGTGCCAAGTTAGAGATATTTGTCCAAATTTGTGGTCTACAGGAATCGCAAAATATATAAGATGACAAAGCTTTGTAAATTGAATTACCATGACTAGAAAATCTGGCTAACGTCTGCGCGCGACATACGGAACCACTGGAAAGCTGTTTCGACCTTATTAATTGTCATCAGCAGTGTATACCGTGATCTCCCCGACTAGAGATCAAACCAGCGATCACAGAATGCAGAGCGGAAACTCTACCACTGTGCCACCGGTAATTCAATGCTTGGTTTCAAGAAGTTTTTTTGTTCTAAGATAATCTTTTCTTATTTTTCTTTTATCCCTATTTACTTGGTAAAAATCTAGTTCTTCTTCTTCTTCTTCTTCTTCTTCTTCTTCTTCTTCTTTGAGAATTAGTTAGCTAGTGGTCTTTCACTGGCTTCGTGCGACAGCAAATCTCATCTGGACTTTAGAACTCTTGAGTATTCTTAAGAAAACCGTTCTTCGGATGGTCTCTATTATTCCATTGATTTCCACAGTATTATTATCATTATTATTATTATTATTATTTTACACATTTGAGAGTTTTTCTCACCAGCTTTAGCTGATAGTTTTCCATTGGAGTTTGAGTGACAGCAAGTCTCCTCAAGTCTTCTGGACTCTTCTTAGTATATTGGCCGATCTTAATGCTCAAGTTTGGATTTTCTCCACTTGTTCTCTATTTCCAAGTCCTCTAGTTCCCGTACAAATCGTTTGGTGACTGTACCCAGCGTAATAATTACAGCTGGTACCACCGTCACCATCATAGTTTTTTTAATTCTCTTGCAAGATCTAGGTATTTATCTCTCTTTTCACTTTCCTTCAGTTTTACCCCATGGTCAGCCGGAACGGCAAAGTCCACTATTCGGCAGGTTCTATTTTTTATTTATTTATTTATTTTTTTTAACTATCAATAGGTCTGGTCGTCTCACCGAGATTGGACGACATGTTTGTATCTCAAAATCCCAAAGAATTTTCTGCGTCTCCTTTTCCAGGACGGATTCTGGGTTGTCCATATACCAGTTCTTCGTATGGTCAAATTTTAACTTCTTGCACTATTCTCTGTGGATCACCTTGCCCACCCAGTCGTGTCTACTCTAATACTTTCTAGCGCTAATTTACTGTGTTCGCTTATAATGGGATTGATTATTATCATTATTATTATTTTACTCCTATAAGAGTTTTTCACACCCGAATCAGCTGATGATCTTTCACTGGAGTTTGGGTGACAGAAAATTTCCTCAAGACTCCACGACTCTTCTGAATATTTGGGCCGATCTTAGCAGTGCTGTCGATTGGATGGTCTCCACTCATCTTATTTCAAAGTCCTTGAGTCTCTTTACCAATCTTTTGGTGACAGTACCAAGCGCACAACTTACAAATGGTATCATCTTTACTTTCATGTTCCATAGTTTTTTTCAGTTTCCTTGCAAGGTCCAGGTACGTATCACTCTTTTCGCCGTTCTTCAATTTTACTCTTTAGTCTGTTCAGACGGCAAATTCATAATTCCACCAGTTCCCTGTTTTTTGTTGACTATCATTAGATCTGGTAGTCTTGCCGAGAGAGATGATCCATTTATATCTCAAAATCCCAGAGAATTTTGTGCGTCTTGTTCTACAGGACGGATTCAGGGTTGTGCATTTACCACTTGTTTACATTGTCAAATTTAAATTTCTTGCACAGTTTCCAGTGGATAACCTTCCCTACTCTGTCTTGTCTACTCAGATATTTTTTGTGCAAATTGCTGCATTCGCTAGCTAATTCTTAAGGCGTTGTTCTGTGTTGCTATCAGCAGAGATTCAGTTTTTATCTTAAGATTTCCCTTTCTTAGCCATGTCTAAGTTTTCTCGCGTGAGATTTCGTTTGTTTGTCGCTTGAAATATCCATACAGTTGTTTTCCTTTCCATTTTTGCTTGGTTATTTCTGTTCTGTTGATGATTGTATAGTCAATATTATTTATGGTCATAGTAATCAGTCTTCTTCTGTGCTTGATTTTGTAATCTTTGAGTCGTTGTATCGATGTATCAACGCTATCTTGAATGCTGACAAGTCCTTCCCCTCTTTATATTCTCGACACTTACAATCTGTCTACGTCATCACTGGGATGTAAGGCTTTATGCATCGTCATGAGTTTTCTTGTTCTCTGATCCCTTTGTTTAAGTTCTCTGAATGGCCCACTTTAAGAAAAGGACCGAATATCTAACGAGCCGTTAATCCCCATGAGATTTCTGTTATGTATTTTGGTTTCAAAGCATTTTCTCGTTCTCGTGAGATATTCTTATGTTATTTTTTCTTTTATCTCTCCATGTTTGATGTTGTACACTTCCAATATTCCTAAGTATTTGTAAATTTCATTTTTTCCGACCGTTCTGATTTTTTCTTGATTTGGTAGTTTTGTTCTTTCCTTCATTTGTTACTTTCCGCTTTTCATTATTCGCATGGTTCATTTTTCTATGCCAATTTCAGTCCCTATATCTTCACTGTATATTCTCACTGCCTGTATTAGGGTTCCTAATTTTTTCCCTATTTTGTAAACAATTTGATGTCGTCCATGTACTTAAGGTGGTTGATTTTTTCTGCGATTTATGAAGCTTGTATCCGCCTATGTATTTCCTAAGTATATGATTGAGTGACGTCATCGCTATTAAAAATAGTGATGAAGATATCGCTTCTCCTTGGAAGATCCCTCTTTGAATTTTCTTCTCAATTAAGCTTTATCTTCCTGTTGTCAGTTCGACTCTACAGTTTTTCATTTTTTTTCGATAAACTTTATGACTTACTGGATATCTTGTACATTTTTAGATAGTCTATTATTCAGCTTTGCCGGACCATATCATATACTTTTTGCAGTCAATCCATGTCATAGCTAGATTTTTCTGTCTCTTTTTCCTATCCTTGGGGATATATTCGTCAGTGTATAGTAGCTTTCCTAGACCTCTGGTCCCCTTGCAGCATCTTTTCTGTCTCTCGGGGAACAGTCCATGGCTTAATAGCGAATCCTAAATCTCTTCCCTAATTTGCGCTGATAGTATTTTCTAAATCAATGGTAAGCACGTTATAGGTCTGCGGTTGTTGAGGGTGGTTCCTTTTTAGATCAGGGTGGGTCTTTCCTTTGGTCCTCCATTCGGGTATATGTGTTTCTTGTAGGCATCTATTTATTTCGATAGTCAGTTTGTCATGAATGGAAGTGAATTTTTTAAATCAGTATCCACTTATGCCGTCATGGTCTGATGTTTTCTTTGTTTGGTACTTTTTTTTGGTGTTGCTCTGAGTGAGCCGAAGTGTATTTTTGCCTTCGGTGCTTATTCGAGTCCTTTTAACTTATGTTTCTTATCCATTCAGCTTTTCTATAATGTTCCCTTCGTTCCCATATTTTGTTTCAAAATTCTTTTGTTTCCTTATCATCCAGCTGTGGGTATGTATTGGTACATTCACTCCCTATTTGCTTGTAGAATTTATCATTATTAATATTATTATAATAATTATTATTATTATTTTCAATTCACTCTGTGTCAGTTTTACACACCAGCTTTAATTAAGAGTTTTTCTCTGGAGTCCTAATGACAGCAATCTCTTCAGAATTCCAATACTCTAGCCAATCTTATCAATGCTGTGGTCTCTTTTCTCTCGATCCTTCCTTTTATTTCTAATTCTTCTAATCTCTTTTTTCAAATCCTTGAGGACAGTTCCAAGTGCACCACATACAAATAGTATCACCGACACTCACAGCTTTTTCAATTCTCAGGCAAGGTCTGTGTATTTATCTTTGACCTTTCTTTGATTTTCACTGGTCTTCTCGCCAGGATTTGGTTTCCCATTTGTATCTCAAAATAACGAAAATTTTATGCGTCTCATTCTTAAGTACAAATTCTAGTTTTACATATATCATTAAGTAGTCTGGTCAAATTTTGATAACTTGCACAATTCTTAATGGGTCACTTTTCCCACCCAGTCGTGCCTATTTATGTGCTAGTTTACGGCATTCGCTTATGATGCGATTAATCTCTTCGCCTGTCTTCATATAAACCTACACTTGCCATTCTGTGGCATATTAACAAATTTCGTCTTTGGAATTTTTTTTTAAGAGATTCAGTTTCTTTCTTGAGATTTCCCTTTCTTAGCCATGTATATTTCTTCTCATGTACAATGACGTCAGTGTATGACTTGAAGAATTCATCGACTTGTTTTTCTTCCCACTTTTTCAGGAATTTACTGTTTTACTGTTTATTTAATAGTGTCCACTTTAATATTCGCAAGTAATTGTAATTTTCTTTTTCTCCGAGTGCTGTCATTCTTTCCTGATTAGGAAGTTTTATTCTTTACCTATTTCTCCTTTTTCATTTCCAGCACAGCATATTTTTTCAATTCGAAATTCCATTCATATATCCGAGATGTATATTCGTATTTTTGCAAAATGATTTTTGTCCATTTTCTTTTTCGAAAATATTGTCAAATATTTCCTCCGTACATGTAAGGCAGTTTTTATTTAATATTCTTATCTATATTTATCATTACTTTTTTACTGACTTTTTCGTCCACGTGGATGGAGGGCTAAATTAGACGACATTTTGGGGGAATCTGCATTTAAAAAAAACTTCGATTATTCTCACCATCTTGAAGAAAATTCAAACCGATAAAACAGCTTAAAAGACGAAATAGAAATTTTTTTTCACCTTTTTTAATTTTTTTTCTATATTCTAAAGGCTTCGACTCATTCCATAAGTCATTTTCAACCGTAAAAGACTCTCAAGTTTTTTTTTATACATTTATATTTAACGCAGCGATTTTAATGATTTAAAATCAAGATCCTCATAATATTTGGAACTCTTGGAATAATCCTGCAAAACCAGGAAAATGAAGTGAAGGAAGGGGAAATCAGAGGAAGAATTGACATAGTCGGCAACATTGCTGAAATCTGCTTGAATACTGAGATGAGTCCTGGAAAGATTAGCTTAATTACTGTCAAGTTTAAAGGCATGTTAATTTACGAACTGAATTTAAACTGGGCAAAGAGTGAATATTTAACTAATTTTACTTCCACTACTCGAAGGTAAAATTCCTCCATCTTTTAAAAAAAATAATAAATTTTGCAATTTAACTCAAATTGGTAAAGAGATTTAGAAAAAATAATATTTGAAATGGTGAAAAAGCATTAAGACAGATAAAACATGATGTAGAACATAAAATTCTCTTTACTTTGATTCGCGGGAAAGGGGTAATTTTCTAAACAGCCAGGCGGTCGATGTTAATTTACAAACTGAATTTAAACTGAGCTGCCAATGGATATTTAGCAAATTTTATCATCATTATTTTTCTCTTTTGAGAGTTTTTCCTACCTGCATCAGCTGATGGTCTTTCACTTGAGTTTGAGTGATAGCAAGTCTCCTCAGGTATCCAGGACTCTTCTCAGTATTTTGCCCAATTCTAACAGTACTGTCATATGGATGGTCTCCACTCGTCTTCTTATTTCCAATTCTTCCAGTCCATTAACCAAAATCCTTTGCTGACTGTACCGAGCGCATCAAGTACAATTGGTATTATTATTTAATTTTCTGTTTTACTTTTGGTTTCCAACAATTCTTCACCAAGTCTTTACCAAAAACCCTAGGAATGAAAGAAAGTAATGATGTACGTATTCTATGTATTTATGTTTTGTGCTGCCTTTTTTGGATGTTATTTTTTAGTCACATTGATGGAACTGTCCTAAGGAGATGAGCAGTTCCGCAAAGTGCAATGTTTTGTATTTAATATTGGCTGGGACTGCCAGCTATCTTGTTAATATGTTTATCTGTTTTTATCTTTATCATACCCAGGGCTCACGCTATTACTGGCGCGGTGGTAATTTTAAGGTGCCACATTTTTTTTTTTTCAATTTCTATTTCCTGGTCTTTACATTTACTTATTTTATTGTATTCTTTGACTGGTGTGTTATTATCTGTTGGCACTGACACATCGATGAGAAGGCATCTTTTTCGTTTATAGTCCATAACTACAACATCTGGTCTATTGCTCTCAATTTTTCTATCATTTTATATTGCAAAGTTTCATTGATTAGTATTTTACTCCTTTAAGAGTTCATCACAACAACATTAGTTGGTGGTTTTCCACTGGAGTCTTAGAGACAGCGAGTCTTCTCAAGTCTTCAGGACTTGTCTTAGTATTCTGGCCGATCTCATTAATGCTCAACTGTGGATAGTCTATACTCGTCTTCTAACCTCCAAGTTATCCAGTCCCTTCACCATTCCCTTGGTGACTGTACCGAGCATACCATTTACAATTGGTATTGTCACTTTCATATTCCATATTTTTTTCTTCTCTAGCAAGGTCTAAGTATTTATCTCTCTTTTCGCTTTCCTTCGGTTCTACCTTGTGATCAGCCGGAACGGCAAAGTCCACAATTCGGCAGATTCTCTTTTTTTCTTTTTTTTTTAAATTGACTATCACTAGATCTGGTCATCTGGCCGAGATTAGATGATCTGATTAGATGATTTGTATGTCCAAATATATAAGATTAGAGACTCAGTGGAAGATGGGCAATCTAAGATAGCGTGGCAAACGATAAACGAAGTGAGCAGAAGGAAGAGCACAGCCAAAGCTAAACTGAAAGCTACAAACCAACAAGAAAGAATAAAACTGTGGAAACAGCATTTCGAGAATCTACAAGGAAACCCACCGAAAGTTACACATGAAACAATCATGAGAATTATTAGTAAGCAATTAGACATCCAACTAGGACCGTTTACTCTCGAAAAACTCGACTCAGTACTTAGAAAAATTAAAAATAGAAAAGCCGCAGGGCTTGATGAAATTCCCCCAGAAGTATGGAAGACCAGACAATTCAACGACACACTGCTCCGACACTGTAATGCAGTTTATAATCAAAATCCGATTGACAGATGATTGAAGGGATGCATCCTCCCCTTCCCTAAAAAGGATGACCTAGGATTAGCCAAGAACTATCGAGGTATAACACTTACATCCATTGCAGCCAAAATATACAATGCCCTACTACGCAATCGCGTAGAACCTAAAATCGACAACAATCTGAAGAAGAACCAAAATGGCTTCCGATGAAATAGATCAATGACCTCACAAATATTGACTATCCGTAGAATCCTTGAAGGCGTACGGGCAAAAAACCTACAGGTGACAATGGTATTCGTCGACTTTACCAAGGCCTTTGATTCCATTTACTGAGGGAAGATGGAAAAAATTCTACTAGCATACGGCATACTAAAAGAGACCGTCGCAGCCATAATGATTCTCTATAGAAACACCAAAGTGAAAGTACGTTCTCTGGATGGAGACAGACTATTTCGACATTGTAGCGGGAGGACTGCAAAGAGACACACTAGCCCCTACCTCTTTATCATCTGTGTAGACTATGTGCTTAGAACATCGATTGATAAAATCAAAGGAAACGGTTTCGAGCTGACAAAGAAAAGAAGCAGAAGGTATCCCGCAAAAACAATTACCGACGCCTACTACGCCGATGCACCCAACCAAGCCGAAACACTACAGCATAGTTTGGAACGAGCCGCTGCAGGCATTGGCCTCCATGTCAATGCACACAAAATGGAATACATGTGCTTTAATCAAACAGGCGACATTTCCACACTAGGCGGTAGCTCTCTGAAAC
Organism: Sepioteuthis lessoniana; assembly: GCA_963585895.1. Taxonomy (NCBI): domain Eukaryota; kingdom Metazoa; phylum Mollusca; class Cephalopoda; order Myopsida; family Loliginidae; genus Sepioteuthis; species Sepioteuthis lessoniana. The sequence continues at coordinate 1,493,401 of OY757906.1, read as the reverse complement.
TAGTTGACAACTTCACCTACCTAGGAAGCAGTGTCTCATCACCCGAAAAAGACATCGACACGCGGCTAACAAAGGTATGGACAGCTATCGATAGGTTATCGATCATATGGAAGTCAGACCTGACCGATAAAATAAAACGCAGTTTCTACCAAGCAGCGGTCGTGTCAGTACTGCTGTATGGATGCACTACATACGGACGCTGACTAAACAGATGGAGAAAAATCTTGACGACTACGCAAGAATGCTGCGAGCTATTTTGAACAAGTCCTGGGGGCAACAATATTTTCAATTCTTCCGGCTTCCTTATAAGCCTTTGGAAACCGTTCCAAGTACGCCAATTACTATTGGTATCACCATTCACCTCATGTTCCACAGTTTTCTTACTTCTCTTACAAGGTTCAAATACTTGTCCTTCTTTTCCGTTTTCTTTGATTTTCACTCTGTTGTCAATCGACAGATTCTTGTTTGTGCATATACCATTTGGTAGAATGGTCAAATTTCTTATACAGTGTCCAGTGGATCACTTTCTCCTATTCAGTCGTGTCTAGTATTTTTTTTTTTTGCGTTAGTTTGCTGCGTTCGCTTATTAAGTGGTTAATCATTTCGTCTCTATCACCACATAATATACATTTGTTATTCTCTTGTTTATTATGTATTTTCGCTTTAACTGTGTTGGTCCTTGTGGCGTGATTTTGCGCTGAGATCCAATTTCTCTCTAAAATTTGTTCTCTTTCTTGTCCTGCTCTTCTTGCATGAGACTTCGTCTGTTTGTTGCTTGAAATATCTCTATATTTGTTTTTATTCGTATATCTGTTTTCTGGTTTTTGTTGCTCTATTGATATTTATGTTGTCTCTGTAGTTTCCGGTCACTATAATTAGTTTTTCTTTGCTCTTTTTATTGAGGCCCTCGAATCCTCGTATTGATATGTCTTCAATACTGGCGGATCCTCTTCCTCCTTCATTTCTTGACACATTTCGAGTGTAAAGACTTGTACACAGTCATTTGGTCCATTTGTTGAAGTTCTGCCCTTGTCCATTTCAAGAATGGTCCTGAGTGTCTTACAAGGGTGTCTGTCCTGGTGTTTAATCCTTTGATGAAATTTCTACTGCAGAGCTTGGTCAAGAGAAGCTTTCTCATTCGTCTAAGGTTCTCTTTTAATGTTTTCTTTCGTTTCCACTTATTTGATAGTGTCCGCTTCCAATATTCCCAAGTACTTGCAAGTTTCCTATTTTGTTCCCAATCTTTCTTCATTTTTCTTGGTCGCAGTTCTATTCCGTCCGTTATTTGTTACTTTCGCCTTCTCATTATTAACATTATACATTTTTCTATGACAAATTCCTCTCCTATATCCTGATTGCATGTCTTTATTGTTTGTGTTAGAGTTTCCAATTCTTTTTTTTTTTTTTTTTTTTTTTTGTAAATAGTTTGATGTCGTCCCTGTACATTAAGTGGTTAAACTTTTCTTGCGATTTAGTAAATTTAGCCTTCTGTGCATTTTCTCTGTATGTGATTAAGTGACATCATCGCCATTACAAATAGATATGTTAAAAGCACATCTCCTTGTAAGATACCTCTTTGGATTTTCACCTCAGCTCAAGTCAATTCCACTTTCCTGTTTTTCATGGTTTACGTGATTAATTTTATGACTTTGTTGAATATCTTGAATATTTTAAGACAACAGTTTTGTGGGGCCGTATCGCTGATTTTTATATTCAATCCACATCATGGCTACATTTTTCTGCCTCGCTTTGCTCTCCTAGACGATGTGCAGATCAGTGAACAATAAATCACCGGTTCTTTGGGAAACCGTCCGTGACTTATAAGCGAGTAACAAATCTCCTTCCTAATTTGAGCTCTTGGGATTTTTCACATTATAGGTAGACGCGTCGTCGTCGGTCAATGTTTGTTGGAATCGGTTTCTCTTTGGAGGTTTTTCTGGGGTCAGGCTGACCTTTCCTTTAATCATCCATTCGTGTATATTTGTTTCTTGTCAGCATTTACTCAGTTGAAGAGCCGGAACCCTTGGCTTGACGCTTTCCAATTCGGTCATTTTGAAGTATTGCTCAAAGCAATTCCAGGTGTATTATCCCCTCAGGTTCTTCTTCGAGTCCTTGTAATTCTTTTTCATGTCAATTATCCATTCGGCCTTTCAGCTACGTTCTTTCCGTTTCCATATTTTCCTCCAAAATAGTTTTGCTTCTTTTGCATCCGGTTGTTGCTATGACCTTGTGCATTCCCCTCCTTGTTAGAATTTTCTTTTGTCATTTTTAAACGTCTTGTTTTGATTGTATTTCTTGACCCTGTCTGGGTATCTTTTAAATCTCCTTTTTTTCGCTAAAATCTTTTCATTTATCTCTTCAAGTTTCATTGTTAGACCTGAATGCTGTTTATTTGGTCTTTTCATCCGAACATATCCTCGTGTTTTTACCTCCCTTATTATCTTTGTCTGTTGTCGCAATTCATTTATCCTTCTAGTCTAATTTCCCATCACGGTTTTGAACTTCTGTTCAGGCTTCTTAGGGGCACACCGATTTTATTTTAGACTAAGTTCGCTCCTGCATAAATCAGCTTTTTTAATTCAGTGCTGTAGTCCGCGGGAATAATTGGTAAGGATTTGTTAATTTTTCCGTTTTCCATCTTGGTTCTGTTTTCAGTCCTCGTTCCAGAGAGATAGTCATGTAATCTTTTCAGTCTTGATTTTCTTTATTTTGTCTTCTTGTGTCAACGTTTATTTTGTGGCATTGGCGATGTTTCGGTTTTCATTATTTTGCATTTCAGTTCGGTTGGGCATTTTTGTTCGTTTAGAGGGGTTTAGTTGTTTTTCTTCTCTATTTACTTGTTGATATATTTCTAGTACGTCAATGTCATAAAATTATACTTTTTTTTAATATCATTCTAGTTTAGTCAGCAAATCTTTGGGTTATTGAACTAAATCTAACGCATTCTGACCAAATTTCTATCATTTTTCTTAACACGCTTTTTGTGTAGGATTCCTCTTACGATAAGTGAAGTACTTTTTTGTTGTCTACCCGAGTCCATTTCTTCTGTTGGCGTCTCTGAATTGAATATTTGCTTGGGTCGATGTTTTGGTTACCTGAAATTAGAAACGCCAAAGTTCGCCTTATACCCAGGGGTCTCCCCATGTTGGCTAAAAAGGGAGCACCTGCCGATCATGACTCCCAGATTTGTTGTCTGGGTTCTAAAGAGAATTATGTTTTGATTTGTCAGTTTTCATGGTTAGTATATTGTGGCTATACAAGACCCAAGGGTTTTTTATCATCTGCCCTCCTTTCATAGATGTGACAAGGTACTTGGAAAATTAACCTAACACTTAAGCGAATCACAAAATATATTACTAAATCCGCCATAAAATTGCTGAGTTTTAACTTCATTAAACATCAGTTTAAATGAGCGAGCAATAAAGTTGATCGAAACTTCCTAAAAGTTGGAATCATTTTGTGAATTTTCAATATTGATTTAATATTTAAAGGAATGTTGCAGACTTTTCTTAGGTTTTACTTCAGTAGTCATACATCGTAATTTCACCTTTTACGTTATATATATATATATATATATATATGTGTGTGTGTGTGTGTGTGTGTATTAACAGCAAGAGTTAATTCTGCGTCGTTTCCTTTTCTAAGTCAACTAATTATGAATTCAAGTGATTAATAGAGCCCGCAAAACTGTAAATATTTTCGTGATTTTAGTAAAATTTTGCGTCAATCTCTTGATTTCTGTCCAAGCCGTTAAAAAAACAGGAAATCATCTCAGCTTTTCTTTACCACCTTTGAAAGAATCTTGTATTTCTTAGACGTGGGAGATCTAAAACGTTTTGGCAAAATTTGCGCATTAATTGAAATTCTTTGGACACAAAACGAACACTTTCTTTAAGAATTTAATAACAATAGAAATTTTTTTCGAATAGTTACTTATATATATATATATATATATATATATATATATATATATATATATGTATATATATATATATATATGTATATGTATTACACACTAATAGAACAGAAAATGGCATCCAGGGTTCTCTTGATGTGGAAAGTTTCTTCACTGATTTTCCTTTAAAAAAATACTGACATAATAATAAAGAATGTATCCAAAAATTCCCTCATTTCCATCTCCTAAAGTCAAAACGTTTATTCTACGTAACTTTTTTTTTACTTGTACAACATATGTCCTCTTCATCGTCCTAACATCTACTCAAAGATTGATGCATATTGATAAGTTCTTTTTTGGGTTCATGTTTTAAAAATTATTACATAACCCATTTAGAAAATAAAATCTTCAACACGTGCTAAACCTATGATATATGTCCGATATCCTCATCATCACGTCGCACTATCACCACAGATATCCCTGACCCTCTTTTACCTACCCTCCCTGTTGTCCATTGTTTCCGGCAGGTCTTCAGGGTTACATCCCGTATCAGCACAGAGCTGCTGTATGTAGGTTCTAGCTGGTCGTCCTGCATCTGCTCATCTATATGAAGGGGTACTCAGGAGTACATCACTTATGAGCTCGTCCTTTCTTCTCCAGCAATGTCCTGCATGTCTGGTTCGTCTAACTTTGTTAGGTTTCGTGATGGGTGGTAAGTGGCCGTACAGCTGATGCTTTATGGGGTGCTGCCTCCTTGACTTGTTCAATATTGGTCACAGTATTCTTGTGTAGTTGCCGTCAAGCTTTTTCTCCATTCGGCCAAGTAGTGCATCCATATAGCAGTATCGACACGACCGCTGCTCGGAAGTAACTGCGTTTTATTTTATCGATCAGGTCTGACTTCCATATGACCGATGACCTATCAATAGCTGTCCATGCCTTTGCTAATCACGTGTTGATGTCTGTCTCGATTGATGAGACACTGCTTTCTTGGTAGATGAACTTATCAACTAGTTTCAGAGAGCTACCGTTTAGTGTGGAGATGTCGCCTATAGCATTGGCATATTTATAGTTGGCGATCGTAGTCGAGGGCAACCAGAAGGCTTTCTTTTCAATAGCTATTACACCGAGGTATAGGGGTGGGCGCTACTCCTTTCCCTGGATTGCTCCACTTTACCCTTGATACGTGCCTTATATTGCTGAATGTTAAGTAAGGAATTATCAAGTACCATTTTAAAAGTCTTTGGTATGACGCGACCTGGGACTGAACTCAGGTCCCCCGGACCATTGGCGAACACTCCACCAACTAGGCCAAAAAACCTTTATGAAATAAAAAGCCTAAAGGTTTTTTTTCGGGGGGGGGGAGAAACTCCATTCTTCAATTCACCAATGAACTCAACCTTAATTATAAGATTGCCTTTTTTGGTGTCTTAGTTGACTTCAACAGTTATAATCTTACCCCCTTCCGTCTACAAAAACCCTTTCAAGCAACAACTTTTGTCTCCTTAACAAACATTTTGAATATCCACAAAGATATAAAATAGTCGTAATAAAAAGAAAAAAAAATTGATTAATCGAGCCAAACTTATTTCCACGTCACATGTATTATTCTCCAAAGCCTTAAGCAACATTCAAAATCCAGATTAATAAAGTATTTCCGAGATAAACAAATAAAAATAACTTTACAGACATCGCAAATAAACATCATCCCAATAAAAACAAAAATAACATTAATTTATTTTACTGTAATCAAATGCATTCTAATTATAAACATGATGCATCCGTCATCAAAAATATCTTCATAAATAAATATCACCTTAAAGTAACCATAAACTTCTACGATCCATTATATACAATAACAAATTTTAAACAGTTAACCTTATCGTTGCTAATTATAGTACACCCCAAAAATCCATTATGTAGAACTAATGTTGTGTATTATTTATCTTGTCCATTGGAAGATTGCATCTTCAAAACTAATGACGATAAAACAATACTTAATTTATACATGGACGCACAACCACCACCCTATTTCGCAGACTAACTAGCCATTTATCGAACGCTTGTGCAATCCGTATACTCATCAATAAAAAATATATGACCAAAACACGTCCACAATAATTAGAAGTTTGTATACATAACACGAGAATCATTTACAGCACAAACTGTAAAATAAAACCGCCAAATGTTTGAAGCCATTTTCATAAAAAAAAAAAGCCGCTACCCAGTACTTAAAATCTATGAATTTTGGAGCTGCAATACTTAAATGCATCTGACATAGATGCATTGTTCTTCATCCTCCGTGATTCTTAATCATGAATTCTATACATTCAAATCATTAGCAACGATTTGCGCGTTCAAATACGACGACAAAGGCATTTAAGTACTTAAATGTCGTTAGCTACTGACGCTATTTATAGAAATAAATACAAAAAGTAAACGTTACACAATACAACAGTACAAACGCTCATTCTTACAAAGTAGTAATCTACATACAAAAAATACGTCATTTTGTAATACATCCTCCCCTGATGATGGCCCAAAGTTGGGCAGAAAGTACTTGGGAAATAACTAATTAGGAAAGGTTTATCAACCAATTCTTGCCGAATATCATAGGATCAGTTCGGTGATTCGAAGGGATTAACAAAAAATATGTAGACAAAAAATGTCTATTATGTTCAATCAAATATATATATATATATATATATATATGTGTGTGTGTGTGTGTGTGTGTGTGTGTGTTTAGACACAGAACATGAAACTGAAGCAAACATTTCCAATTAATTTATTACTTTAATCTTTTAATGAATCATTTGAACATTTTTCTTTGTTATAGTTTATCCTCATTGTTACCAGAAGAAAGTTGTTTTGAAAAAGAAATATCCTAACTGATTTTGCTCTTATTTAGATTAGAAATATCAATCGCTTAATTCGTTTAGAGTTCAATTGAAACTTTAAATTTAAAGCTAATCTAATACTTTTATCAGAACTTTATTTTATGTTTTGTGGAAAAGTTTATAGAAACTTCTTTGTTACATCCTGATTACTTTTAATTGCTTGGAAAATCTCATGTCATAAATTGAACAAAACATTAAAGGAATTTATCAGACACTTGATTCCAAACTGCTAAAGTGTTGAGTTCCTGAACAGTATGAAATTGTTTTAAGGCTCCAAAAACATCATATTACCCAAGCTAAACGTCTACAGCATTGTTGAGGTGTGGGTCATTGGTGAAACTGATCCCATTTATAGGGCTTACTAAAAGGTGTACGTTTTACTCATGAAATCGTTGCGTAAATCTTCCAATATGAAAGGAGAATTGGCCTATTATAATAAAAACTATAAGTTTTTCCTACCACGTTAAGGAATTGGAGTGACATCTTCCCACCATATCCGACACAACTAGAAAAGACACTTCAAAAATGCTTTCCTTTTGTAATTGTGAGTCATGTTAGTAATACTTGAAATCATGTACTATGAATTTTTTCGTGTGTGTGAAGAGAATCCTCCGACACATCTCTGCCGAAATTTCATGAAATCTTGTAAATTCCATTTAGCGTTGTTTGTGGATCATTTTCATATCGAAACGCAGCAATATTTCCCAGTTTCTGAATCCCAACTTTTTCCTTATTCCATTGTTAGTATGTTCAAGAATTTGAACCCCCTTTTTCTGCTTTTAGATTTTCCATGGACCGATTCAGGTTTTGCTTCCGTGTGGCTGTTGAGGGTGTTGTCTTTGACTTCGGTCCCACACCTTTCTAAATCCCAAGATAGCCTGACTTTGATTTATTCATTCAGTTGTTGTACGTTGTCATGGCTCCCAATTCCGAAATTCAACAAATACTACTAATTACGAAATCGAACAGATTTTGATTCTTTCCAATACTGTGTAATTAGAATATTCTCTTTTGGCCATATTACGATAACAGAGAGAAATTGAATAATAATATTAATAATAATCTAGTGGAAAACTATCAAAAGGGAAAAATAATAAAATCAAAAGAAAACGAAAAGAGAGATAAGTACCTAGACCTTGCTAGAGAACATTAAAAAAAACTATGGAACATAAAGGTGACGGTGATACCAATTATAATTTGTGCACTCAGAACAATCCGCAAAGGGTTGGTGAAGGGGCCTGCCAGACCACAGCATTATTAAGATCCAATACTGAGAAGAGTCTTAGAGACATGAGGAGATTTGCAGTCACTCAAACTCCAGTGAAAAACTATCAGCTAACACTGATATGAAAACCTCTAAAAGAAGTAAAAATAATAATAGTATCATTTTCCTTCTTGTGAGTTTTTCACTTCAGCATTAGCTGGTGGTCTTTCACTGGAGTCCCCTAAGGTCTCCAGGACTCTCCTCAGTATTCTGACCAGAGTTTTATTATGTCATTTCAAAATGAGTTGCACACAGTCAAAACGTCAAACAGTTCTATTTGACCGAATCAGGTGCGACCACTCCGAATCAGAGTGGGCCTAGGAATGAAGTAGAATTCCGTATTCTACAATTCCCCAAGACTGGAGCCTCACCATCGGATAGTTTTGGGTCATACGATGGAAACTCCTGTGTTGAGTCTAACCACTCTGCAAAGATACAGTCGACGTATTCTACAGTCCCAGCTTTTAGGGAAAACCTTGATATAAGACATTGGATCAGTTAAATTCCCCCAGGTTGATCAACTATAAAATCTCCACCCTAACTTAACTCGATAGTAGAATCTTGCCCCCACCCAGACTGATCAACTCTCGGATGATCTTTGGTTATTTTGTCTAAGTTACTCTTTTATTCATTTTAAGAATGGTCGGGAGTATCTTATAAGGGGGAACTGATCAAATGTTTATCCCTTTGATGAGATTTCTGCTCAACAGCTTCATTTCAACAAGCTTTCTCATTCTGCTGCTGAGGAGGTATTCTTTTCTTAATTTTCTTTCCGGTGTCTGCTTCTAATATTCCCAATACAAATAATTTCCCATCCCTCCAAGGGTTCTAATACTTTCTTCATTCAGTAGTTCTACTCCTTCGACTGTTATTCTTTTCTCACTTTTCAGTATGAGCATGGAACATTTTTCAATCTCAAATTCCATTTCTATATCCCGGCTGCCTATTCTTATTGTTCATAGCAGGTTCTCTATTTCTTTTTCCTTTTCGGCAAATACCTTTATATCATCCCTATATATAAGGTGATAAACCATATTCTGTGATCAATCATGTGATCTTGTGAATTTATAGCCCCTCCTTCCGAATTTCCTAGATACTTTGTTGAGTGGCATCATTACTATAAAGAATACGAGTCTCTCTGAAAGATACGTCTTTGGAGTGTTACCTCTATTAAGTTTTGTCGCCCCTGCAGTCAATTCCATCTCCCAGTTTTCTATGGCATTCGGTTTGAGGCTTATGATTTCCCAAAACTCTACTCTCCATCTTTGCAGGACCATATCGCCGGCCTCATGCCATTGGTTGTATTTTCCGCCTTGTTTTAGATTCTTTGATGATGTGCCGGTCTATATAGAGTTATTCGTTTGTTTGTCTTGTTCTCAAGTAGAATCCTTTATTATTCTAATTCTTGATATTGTCACTCACGAAAATCCAAGTTGGATCATTTCCTTCTGTTCATAGGATTATCACCCATAAACACTCCAAGATGTTGCTCAGTGAGAATCGGAGATTTTTCTCTGAAGTCGGTGGGGGAGCTATGATTGTGGAGTTGATTGTAATTGTAAAAGTCAACCCTTACAGGCATTCCTCTTACTGAGTACTTAACGGACGAAAACGATATAGATTTCTGTTTTAGTTGAAAAGAGTTGCTCTTAATATTTTAAAGACACTTTTAAAATTTTGTCATTTCTTCTTATTTTATTGGAAATATATCAAAACTGTTTACGAGTCAGAGTGGTAAATAGAATGATGGTGAAAATCGATCATTAAGATCATCGATTTGTTTTCTTAGTTGCAAATTGAAACCTTTTTGTTGTTGTTGTTGTTGTTGTTGTTATGAAAAGATATGAAGCAAATTGTATATTGCTGGCTTTTTGCCGTTATTCGGCTGACATTTAAGTCTTTAAATTCAACGAATCTTTTATATACATATAAATGTGTTTTTTATTTACTGCTTAGCTTATGTTATTCGATAATAAAACTGCTTTAATTCTAGAAAACCTTTCACACACACACACACACACACACACACACACACACACACACATATATATATATATATATATGTGTGTGTGTGTGTGTGTGTGTGTATTTGTGTGTGTGTGTGTGTGTGTGTGTGTGTGTGTGTGTGTGTGTGTGTGTGTGTGTGTGTGAATAAATTTCAAATACTTTTGACATTATCGGTCATTGTGAAGAAAAATGATAAAACATGTCATAATTTAATGTTTATAGAATTTTCATTTATTTAACTATATATTGTTCCATATGTTGGTTATGTCACTTATTTTCTAAGTTGTAAATGGATTTTAGAATGCCTTCTCCTAAATCATAACTTATTTTGTTGATTGTCTATTGTTTTAAGAAAAATGGCTTTCAGAATTTTTACTCTTTTTACAACTTGTTTCTAAGAGAATTTTAATAGGTTCTACAAAACAAATTAAAAAAGAAAGCACCCACAAGATTCTTTAAGCAACATCTTTTAAAAAAACAAAACAAGCGAAAATCAACAAAATAAATTATGATTTTAAAACAAATATTTGAATACAATTAAAACTTGTAGCATAAATGACATCACTAACACGTGACACTGTGTCCTTCTCAATGCTTCCATGACAATTATTCTAGTCATTACCAGTCATTCTAGTCATCTCTTCAACTCTTTCATGTCTTTTTCTATAAAACTTATTATTTCTTGGGCACCGTTCTACTAACCTTTTGCACCATTTATTATCCTCCTTTCAACATATGTATCCTCTCCACAATCATTTTTGTTGTTTAATAGTTTTTATATCTTTTACCTTTGTCTGCTCTATTTTTATCAAGTTTTTACAAATATTTTCTTTTTCATTTAAATCTCTGTAACTGAATTTCTTTTCTTGTGTTTCTTTAATATGAAGATATACAATAATTGCATACTTTATCCTTTAAACTTATTGGTTTGAACCCATAATTATCATGTCTCTATTTTTATTAAATTCTTTCCAACTGATAATTTGTACGTCATTTTATTTCATCAAAATTTACCATCAGTTCCCAAAAAGTTGTATTTAATTTTTCTCCAAAACTTTATCGTCAATTTTAATAATTGTTTTTAGGGGTGGGAATGCCGCAGTTAGCATTTACTTTTGTTTTCTGTTCATCTTTAAACTAATTGTGATACTGTTTCTATTCAAATCATTTAGTACAACTTCTATTTCATCCAATTATTTTCATGTTAGTAATACCTTATCAGTAAATAATTCAAATATTCTTCCCAGTTCATTGTTCATTCATTTTTTCCCATTTCGTTTTTCCTTTTAAATATCCTTTCAAGACAAGCGCTAAATAATTGAGGCGAAATCGTTTTGTTATCTATTACCGAATACTAAGGTAATCATCTTGCGGCAGGATAGAAACGGGCGCCAATTTTTTCTTAACAATACTATATAACTTTTATCACTACTTTTGGAAGTCAGTCTGAAATGCGAGTCTTCGACTTACTAACCAGTTGACTGAAGGAGAAAATCTTTCTTAGTTGGTAATTCTATTAATAAAGAGAAGTCATAATCCAATTTCGTTTACTCTAAGCGGTCACAAGGTCCATTCACCTGCTATCATTCTCTGAATGCTAATAGGTGTTCCGAGTTTTCTCTCTCGTCTCTATGGTGTGATATTGGCGTTATGAAGCTCAGCTTCCAGGTGGGACACATAGATTTACCACCCTCTGTTAGAATTTTTTTTTTTTGTTTTTTTTAATGATACTGGCATTTCTTTTACTCTGTACCGGAAGATATTTGAGTCACTCCCTGGTCACCATATCACACAACTGCTTGCACGTTATCAAGCAAAACAAAACAGCTATCATAAAGTTACATTACAGTATTTATTTGCCTCACTCCTTTAAAAATTCACACACACACACACACACACACACACACACACACACACACACACACACAGACACACACACACACACACACACACACACACATATATATATATATATATATATATATGAGAGAGAGAGAGAGAGAGAATGCAATCTTCAGTTATGATCGATGTCAATATCATATACTATCCTTGACACTTTCAACTGTAACTTTTTACAGTTAAACACACCATCAAAGGTATTTATACTTTTTTGTAAGTGTAAGTATCAGACTACTAAGTTTTGCTAAGACTTGCGAAAAAAAAATCCTTTTTCCCTTCATTATGTACCATTGAAGTAGTACCATGATATGACCGGCGGTTGGAATAAGTGAAAACATAATCTCACCAATTTTGGTGCCATGTTTACCCTTATTTTGTTTATGTCTCGTCACCATAGTTACAAACAAAAATCGTTTTGATGAAGCTAAAATTATTCATGAATCTTTTTCTATTTTCAGGATTAACAGAGAATAACGTTTTTAATCCTGTAAACGATTCTATGTTTTAAAAAGTTTAATGGACCGTGTGGGATAGCGACTGCCATAAAACTAGTTCATTAATTTTCATCGGAAAAATAACTTTAAAATATCTATCGTTATTCTTTTGATTTTCCAGTAGATCTTGGTTTTACTGGGGAGGATAGCTACAGCTAAAAGTTCATTGAAATTGATAGGAAACGAAGAAATTAAAGAAAAATAAATTCTTTAGGAATTTGTCAAAGGGATTATAAAATTTGAAATTCTTTGTCAGATTCATTGGATTTTTTTAAAGCAAAATATGCTTTAAAAAATCCAATGAATCAGACAAAGAATTTCAAATTTTGTAATCTTTATGGATTTTAAATTTGAAAAATCTTAATTCCCTTCATGTTTTAAATGATGTTTTTGTGGCAAAGTTGTACATGGATAAGGGATTTTTGTTTTCTACAAAGAGGATCGTGTAATAACGTATATTTTGTATTATGTGACTTATTTCCATTTTCTATAAAGTGGATCGTATAATGTCTTATGATTTTGTCATGTGACTTATTTCCATTTTCTATAAAGTGTATCGTATAATGACTTATGATTTTGTCATGGGACTTATTTCCATTTTCTATAAAGTGGATCGTATAATGACTTATGATTTTGTCATGAGACTTATTTCCATTTTCTATAAAATGGATCGTATAATGACTTATGATTTTGTCATGGGACTTATTTCCATTTTCTATAAAGTGGATCGTATAATGACTTATGATTTTGTCATGGGACTTATTTCCATTTTCTATAAAGTGGATCGTATAATGACTTATGATTTTGTCATGGGACTTATTTCCATTTTCTATAAAGTGGATCGTATAATGACTTATGATTTTGTCATGAGACTTATTTCCATTTTCTATAAAGTGGATCGTATAATGACTTATGATTTTGTCATGAGACTTATTTCCATTTTCTATAAAGTGGATCGTATAATGACTTATGATTTTGTCATGTGACTTATTTCCGTTTTCTATAAAGTGGATCGTATAATGACTTATGATTTTGTCATGGGACTTATTTCTATTTTCTATAAAGTGGATCGTATAATGACTTATGATTTTGTCATGGGACTTATTTCCATTTTCTATAAAGTGGATCGTATAATGACTTATGATTTTGTCATGAGACTTATTTCCATTTTCTATAAAGTGGATCGTATAATGTCTTATGATTTTGTCATGAGACTTATTTCCATTTTCTATAAAGTGGATCGTATAATGACTTATGATTTTGTCATGAGACTTATTTCCATTTTCTATAAAGTGGATCGTATAATGACTTATGATTTTTTCATGAGACTTATTTCCATTTTCTATAAAGTGGATCGTATAATGACTTATGATTTTGTCATGAGACTTATTTCCATTTTCTATAAAGTGGATCGTATAATGACTTATGATTTTGTCATGAGACTTATTTCCATTTTCTATAAAGTGGATCGTATAATGACTTATGATTTTGTCATGTGACTTATTTCCATTTTCTATAAAGTGGATCGTATAATGTCTTATGATTTTGTCATGGGACTTATTTCCATTTTCTATAAAGTGGATCGTATAATGTCTTATGATTTTGTCATGAGACTTATTTCCATTTTCTATAAAGTGGATCGTATAATGACTTATGATTTTGTCATGGGACTTATTTCCATTTTCTATAAAGTGGATCGTATAATGTCTTATGATTTTGTCATGAGACTTATTTCCATTTTCTATAAAGTGGATCGTGTCGGACTAATAAACAAGAAAATTAGGATCACTTAAGTCAGTGGGGAATGAGCTAAATTGAATCAAACAGAAATCGAGGGATTCACATTCCACATAAAAGATTATTCAAGATATTGAAGACAATTACTGACTTTTGGAATGGAATCTGACCTAGAGACTTATTAGAAATTACGTCTTTGTTTTGTATTAAACAAAAAAAAAAGCATATGAAGAAAACTTACCAAAACTAGTAAAGCTAGTAAAAATATGTACCGTCATTAGGATATTTATTCATGTGATATTTGATCTCAGTATTCCTCCTAATTAAATAACCTAAAGGGAATGAGTCAGCTATCATTGCTGTTATAAGAAATAAGAAATAATAAAGGAACTATTCCAAGTTAGTAATAAACATTTATATGCATATGCACTCACCCCACCACCATCACACACATAAAAACATACATAAACACACAGATGCACACAATACGCACACTCACTCTAAGGCGAGCCGAAGAGGTAAAATCCCAAGATTAACACAGAAAGTAGAGGGAAGGAAAGAGTGAGAGGGGGGAATCAAACTGTATTCCATTCGAGACATCATTTAAGAATATTCTCCACTCCCATAAACACTAATAATATTGAATCGCACGGGAATCATTAAACTAATATTCGAATTGTGGTAGATCTCTAGAACCGGGAGCGCTCTGATTCTACAGACCTAAGAATCTTAAAGCGATCATAGGAAACAACACACTCTAAAACAATAAAGTTAGCAAAAACAAATATATTACAAAACAATAAAATTTGGTCACTTTATAAGGAAAAAAACTTTATTGTAAATATCAAATACGCAAATTTATTTAATATCTAAATATTTAAATAACATGTTTAACTAGAACAACTTTTACGATCTACGGAGAATTAAACTATGACGGTAAAACCATTTACTTTTCGCAATGAGTAAGTTGTTTCAGTATATAAAGAATTCAGAATAGCCTTTCAATTTTTCTGTAATTAACCATAAACAAATAATAAGAGTATTAAATCATAACAAACTATACTCAATTGAAGATTTCTACCGAGCAGACCAAAAGACTTTGATAGACACTCAATTTACAATAACAGAAATGATAAAATATAAGTAACAACATCAGATCAATACGAGAAAAATCTATTAATATTACATCTAAAAAACCTAACCCCTTTAAGACAACTTATGAAAAAATCAAATAAGTCACAAACACAGCATTTTAACCCTTAATAAACACTGATATCAATCTTGAATAATAAAGAATTGTCAATAACTGTTATTGAATGATTTTTCAACTGTTATATAATTAAGGTCATATTTAATTATATTAATCATGTTTCGTTAATTATATTTTATTATTTAGTTTGGTAAGGCTTTGAACAACTCGGTGTCTCTGGTTCAGGTGTCGTAATTAGACGGATTATTCACACACCCGCGCGGAAAGGATATGACAATCATCATCTGTCATAATAAACTCCCAGACAAGAAATGTGGCTGGAGGCGCTCTTGGTGGGTGACGAAATACCCGAAAGAGATGGTCCTGAAAATTTTATTTTTTTAAAAAGAGGGGAGTTGAGGTTTGACAGTGGAAGCGAGCAATTGAGTTTTTCGGATCTGATCAAATCAGATCAGTTTGGACCTCGACCGGTGGACATCAGTTGAGATCTTTGACCCCACAAGATGCGCCGTGCGTAATGGTGATTGGGGGGGGGGTTCCAGCCTAGTATGGTTAGCAAAGGCTTTTACAAATTGTATCTCTCTCTCCTCGTATCGCCAAGAACTGAAGGTAGAAAGAAATTAACCCGTTTAAATTAGAAACGACACAGTCCGCCTCTACGTATTATTGTTATTATTGATATCATCAAGGCTATGCAAAACTTCTAAACACATCTTCTGCCCAAAAAAGTAAAAATCATTTTCAAATTTGAACATATTCTAGAACAAAAACAAACTTTTCATTATCGAATGAAATGTTAAAATGTTGGATTTTTTCTTGAACGCACGCGCTCAATCTACTTCTATAAACCGCAGAGCTTAATCAGTCCAAAAATTATTTTCTCTTAAAGTAATTACTCCCTGATGATGGCGTAAGTCTCAAATTAACTGGGATTAATAAGAAAATTGACAAAACTTATCTACCAATGTTTTTTGTCGAATTTTTATTTGTGTGTGTGCGTGGATACAAAGTCCTATTCCAGACACAGTTTTTAAAGTGCTGCAAAATATTTTGAATGGCTGAGAGATTGCCGAATGTATTGACCTAACTCTTCTGCACGAACAGGATGCGACTTAGTCAATTCTTTAAGTTTGAATTCTGAGTTTGCCATACCAAAATTAAAAAGCTCATCCAGTGGAAGATGATCCTTGTTTTACTCGATCTGTCACTTCACGTGGATAATAAGACAAAAGTGAGGAGGACACTCCCCATATTCTATTAACACCAGACGGTGGGAATGAGTTATGAATTAACTTTGATCGGTGAATATTCAATCAGGGCTGTCAACATGAAAAATGAAAAAATCAGTTCTATTACTTTCTCGTTACGCTCATTGAATACGTTTGCCTCTTCCACCAATATCCCTGGGGTACAACACGGTCACTTACTCCTCTCTTCCCAGTTCTTGTGACGTTCCACCAATATAACCGGGGGTACAACACAGTCACTTACTCCTCTCTTCCCAGTTCTTGTGACGTTCCACCAATATAACCGGGGGTACAACACAGTCACTTACTCCTCTCTTCCCAGTTCTTGTGACGTTCCACCAATATAACCGGGGGTACAACACAGTCACTTACTCCTCTCTTCCCAGTTCTTGTGACGTTCCACCAATATAACCAGGGGTACAACACGGTCACTTACTCCTCTCTTCCCAGTTCTTGTGACGTTCCACCAATATAACCGGGGGTACAACACGGTCACTTACTCCTCTCTACCCAGTTCTTGTGACGTTCCACCAATATAACCGGGGGTACAACACGGTCTCTTACTCCTCTCTTCTCAGTTCTTGTGACGTTCCACCAATATAACCGGGGGTACAACACAGTCACTTACTCCTCTCTTCCCAGTTCTTGTGACGTTCCACCAATATAACCGGGGGTACAACACAGTCACTTACTCCTCTCTTCCCAGTTCTTGTGACGTTCCACCAATATAACCGGGGGTACAACACAGTCACTTACTCCTCTCTTCCCAGTTCTTGTGACGTTCCACCAATATAACCAGGGGTACAACACGGTCACTTACTCCTCTCTTCCCAGTTCTTGTGACGTTCCACCAATATAACCGGGGGTACAACACGGTCACTTACTCCTCTCTACCCAGTTCTTGTGACGTTCCACCAATATAACCGGGGGTACAACACAGTCACTTACTCCTCTCTTCCCAGTTCTTGTGACGTTCCACCAATATAACCGGGGGTACAACACAGTCACTTACTCCTCTCTTCCCAGTTCTTGTGACGTTCCACCAATATAACCGGGGGTACAACACAGTCACTTACTCCTCTCTTCCCAGTTCTTGTGACGTTCCACCAATATAACCAGGGGTACAACACGGTCACTTACTCCTCTCTTCCCAGTTCTTGTGACGTTCCACCAATATAACCGGGGGTACAACACGGTCACTTACTCCTCTCTACCCAGTTCTTGTGACGTTCCACCAATATAACCGGGGGTACAACACGGTCTCTTACTCCTCTCTTCCCAGTTCTTGTGACGTTCCACCAATATAACCGGGGGTACAACACAGTCACTTACTCCTCTCTACCCAGTTCTTGTGACGTTCCACCAATATAACCGGGGGTACAACACGGTCTCTTACTCCTCTCTTCTCAGTTCTTGTGACGTTCCACCAATATAACCGGGGGTACAACACAGTCACTTACTCCTCTCTTCCCAGTTCTTGTGACGTTCCACCAATATAACCGGGGGTACAACACGGTCTCTTACTCCTCTCTTCTCAGTTCTTGTGACGTTCCACCAATATAACCGGGGGTACAACACAGTCACTTACTCCTCTCTTCCCAGTTCTTGTGACGTTCCACCAATATAACCGGGGGTACAACACAGTCACTTACTCCTCTCTTCCCAGTTCTTGTGACGTTCCACCAATATAACCAGGGGTACAACACAGTCACTTACTCCTCTCTTCCCAGTTCTTGTGACGTTCCACCAATATAACCGGGGGTACAACACAGTCACTTACTCCTCTCTTCCCAGTTCTTGTGACGTTCCACCAATATAACCAGGGGTACAACACAGTCACTTACTCCTCTCTTCCCAGTTCTTGTGACGTTCCACCAATATAACCAGGGGTACAACACAGTCACTTACTCCTCTCTTCCCAGTTCTTGTGACGTTCCACCAATATAACCGGGGGTACAACACAGTCACTTACTCCTCTCTTCCCAGTTCTTGTGACGTTCCACCAATATAACCAGGGGTACAACACAGTCACTTACTCCTCTCTTCCCAGTTCTTGTGACGTTCCACCAATATAACCAGGGGTACAACACAGTCACTTACTCCTCTCTTCCCAGTTCTTGTGACGTTCCACCAATATAACCGGGGGTACAACACGGTCTCTTACTCCTCTCTTCTCAGTTCTTGTGACGTTCCACCAATATAACCGGGGGTACAACACAGTCACTTACTCCTCTCTTCCCAGTTCTTGTGACGTTCCACCAATATAACCGGGGGTACAACACGGTCTCTTACTCCTCTCTTCTCAGTTCTTGTGACGTTCCACCAATATAACCGGGGGTACAACACAGTCACTTACTCCTCTCTTCCCAGTTCTTGTGACGTTCCACCAATATAACCGGGGGTACAACACAGTCACTTACTCCTCTCTTCCCAGTTCTTGTGACGTTCCACCAATATAACCAGGGGTACAACACAGTCACTTACTCCTCTCTTCCCAGTTCTTGTGACGTTCCACCAATATAACCGGGGGTACAACACAGTCACTTACTCCTCTCTTCCCAGTTCTTGTGACGTTCCACCAATATAACCGGGGGTACAACACAGTCACTTACTCCTCTCTTCCCAGTTCTTGTGACGTTCCACCAATATAACCGGGGGTACAACACAGTCACTTACTCCTCTCTTCCCAGTTCTTGTGACGTTCCACCAATATAACCGGGGGTACAACACAGTCACTTACTCCTCTCTTCCCAGTTCTTGTGACGTTCCACCAATGTAACCGGGGGTACAACACAGTCACTTACTCCTCTCTTCCCAGTTCTTGTGACGTTCCACCAATATAACCAGGGGTACAACACGGTCACTTACTCCTCTCTTCCCAGTTCTTGTGACGTTCCACCAATATAACCGGGGGTACAACACAGTCACTTACTCCTCTCTACCCAGTTCTTGAGACGTTCCACCAATATAACCGGGGGTACAACACAGTCACTTACTCCTCTCTTCCCAGTTCTTGTGACGTTCCACCAATATAACCGGGGGTACAACACAGTCACTTACTCCTCTCTTCCCAGTTCTTGTGACGTTCCACCAATATAACCGGGGGTACAACACAGTCACTTACTCCTCTCTTCCCAGTTCTTGTGACGTTCCACCAATGTAACCGGGGGTACAACACAGTCACTTACTCCTCTCTTCCCAGTTCTTGTGACGTTCCACCAATATAACCAGGGGTACAACACAGTCACTTACTCCTCTCTTCCCAGTTCTTGTGACGTTCCACCAATATAACCGGGGGTACAACACAGTCACTTACTCCTCTCTTCCCAGTTCTTGTGACGTTCCACCAATATAACCAGGGTTACAACACGGTCACTTACTCCTCTCTTCCCAGTTCTTGTGACGTTCCACCAATATAACCGGGGGTACAACACGGTCACTTACTCCTCTCTTCCCAGTTCTTGTGACGTTCCACCAATATAACCGGGGGTACAACACAGTCACTTACTCCTCTCTTCCCAGTTCTTGAGACGTTCCACCAATATAACCGGGGGTACAACACAGTCACTTACTCCTCTCTTCCCAGTTCTTGTGACGTTCCACCAATATAACCGGGGGTACAACACAGTCACTTACTCCTCTCTTCCCAGTTCTTGTGACGTTCCACCAATATAACCGGGGGTACAACACGGTCACTTACTCCTCTCTACCCAGTTCTTGTGACGTTCCACCAATATAACCGGGGGTACAACACGGTCTCTTACTCCTCTCTTCCCAGTTCTTGTGACGTTCCACCAATATAACCGGGGGTACAACACAGTCACTTACTCCTCTCTACCCAGTTCTTGTGACGTTCCACCAATATAACCGGGGGTACAACACGGTCTCTTACTCCTCTCTTCTCAGTTCTTGTGACGTTCCACCAATATAACCGGGGGTACAACACAGTCACTTACTCCTCTCTTCCCAGTTCTTGTGACGTTCCACCAATATAACCGGGGGTACAACACGGTCTCTTACTCCTCTCTTCTCAGTTCTTGTGACGTTCCACCAATATAACCGGGGGTACAACACAGTCACTTACTCCTCTCTTCCCAGTTCTTGTGACGTTCCACCAATATAACCGGGGGTACAACACAGTCACTTACTCCTCTCTTCCCAGTTCTTGTGACGTTCCACCAATATAACCAGGGGTACAACACAGTCACTTACTCCTCTCTTCCCAGTTCTTGTGACGTTCCACCAATATAACCGGGGGTACAACACAGTCACTTACTCCTCTCTTCCCAGTTCTTGTGACGTTCCACCAATATAACCAGGGGTACAACACAGTCACTTACTCCTCTCTTCCCAGTTCTTGTGACGTTCCACCAATATAACCAGGGGTACAACACAGTCACTTACTCCTCTCTTCCCAGTTCTTGTGACGTTCCACCAATATAACCGGGGGTACAACACAGTCACTTACTCCTCTCTTCCCAGTTCTTGTGACGTTCCACCAATATAACCAGGGGTACAACACAGTCACTTACTCCTCTCTTCCCAGTTCTTGTGACGTTCCACCAATATAACCAGGGGTACAACACAGTCACTTACTCCTCTCTTCCCAGTTCTTGTGACGTTCCACCAATATAACCGGGGGTACAACACGGTCTCTTACTCCTCTCTTCTCAGTTCTTGTGACGTTCCACCAATATAACCGGGGGTACAACACAGTCACTTACTCCTCTCTTCCCAGTTCTTGTGACGTTCCACCAATATAACCGGGGGTACAACACGGTCTCTTACTCCTCTCTTCTCAGTTCTTGTGACGTTCCACCAATATAACCGGGGGTACAACACAGTCACTTACTCCTCTCTTCCCAGTTCTTGTGACGTTCCACCAATATAACCGGGGGTACAACACAGTCACTTACTCCTCTCTTCCCAGTTCTTGTGACGTTCCACCAATATAACCAGGGGTACAACACAGTCACTTACTCCTCTCTTCCCAGTTCTTGTGACGTTCCACCAATATAACCGGGGGTACAACACAGTCACTTACTCCTCTCTTCCCAGTTCTTGTGACGTTCCACCAATATAACCGGGGGTACAACACAGTCACTTACTCCTCTCTTCCCAGTTCTTGTGACGTTCCACCAATATAACCGGGGGTACAACACAGTCACTTACTCCTCTCTTCCCAGTTCTTGTGACGTTCCACCAATATAACCGGGGGTACAACACAGTCACTTACTCCTCTCTTCCCAGTTCTTGTGACGTTCCACCAATGTAACCGGGGGTACAACACAGTCACTTACTCCTCTCTTCCCAGTTCTTGTGACGTTCCACCAATATAACCAGGGGTACAACACGGTCACTTACTCCTCTCTTCCCAGTTCTTGTGACGTTCCACCAATATAACCGGGGGTACAACACAGTCACTTACTCCTCTCTACCCAGTTCTTGAGACGTTCCACCAATATAACCGGGGGTACAACACAGTCACTTACTCCTCTCTTCCCAGTTCTTGTGACGTTCCACCAATATAACCGGGGGTACAACACAGTCACTTACTCCTCTCTTCCCAGTTCTTGTGACGTTCCACCAATATAACCGGGGGTACAACACAGTCACTTACTCCTCTCTTCCCAGTTCTTGTGACGTTCCACCAATGTAACCGGGGGTACAACACAGTCACTTACTCCTCTCTTCCCAGTTCTTGTGACGTTCCACCAATATAACCAGGGGTACAACACAGTCACTTACTCCTCTCTTCCCAGTTCTTGTGACGTTCCACCAATATAACCGGGGGTACAACACAGTCACTTACTCCTCTCTTCCCAGTTCTTGTGACGTTCCACCAATATAACCAGGGTTACAACACGGTCACTTACTCCTCTCTTCCCAGTTCTTGTGACGTTCCACCAATATAACCGGGGGTACAACACGGTCACTTACTCCTCTCTTCCCAGTTCTTGTGACGTTCCACCAATATAACCGGGGGTACAACACAGTCACTTACTCCTCTCTTCCCAGTTCTTGAGACGTTCCACCAATATAACCGGGGGTACAACACAGTCACTTACTCCTCTCTTCCCAGTTCTTGTGACGTTCCACCAATATAACCGGGGGTACAACACAGTCACTTACTCCTCTCTTCCCAGTTCTTGTGACGTTCCACCAATATAACCGGGGGTACAACACAGTCACTTACTCCTCTCTTCCCAGTTCTTGTGACGTTCCACCAATGTAACCGGGGGTACAACACAGTCACTTACTCCTCTCTTCCCAGTTCTTGTGACGTTCCACCAATATAACCAGGGGTACAACACAGTCACTTACTCCTCTCTTCCCAGTTCTTGTGACGTTCCACCAATATAACCGGGGGTACAACACGGTCTCTTACTCCTCTCTTCTCAGTTCTTGTGACGTTCCAGCAATATAACCGGGGGTACAACACAGTCACTTACTCCTCTCTTCCCAGTTCTTGTGACGTTCCACCAATATAACCAGGGTTACAACACGGTCACTTACTCCTCTCTTCCCAGTTCTTGTGACGTTCCACCAATATAACCGGGGGTACAACACGGTCACTTACTCCTCTCTTCCCAGTTCTTGTGACGTTCCACCAATATAACCAGGGGTACAACACGGTCACTTACTCCTCTCTTCCCAGTTCTTGTGACGTTCCACCAATATAACCAGGGGTACAACACAGTCACTTACTCCTCTCTTCCCAGTTCTTGTGACGTTCCACCAATATAACCGGGGGTACAACACAGTCACTTACTCCTCTCTTCCCAGTTCTTGTGACGTTCCACCAATATAACCGGGGGTACAACACGGTCACTTACTCCTCTCTTCCCAGTTCTTGTGACGTTCCACCAATATAACCAGGGGTACAACACAGTCACTTACTCCTCTCTTCCCAGTTCTTGTGACGTTCCACCAATATAACCAGGGGTACAACACAGTCACTTACTCCTCTCTTCCCAGTTCTTGTGACGTTCCACCAATATAACCGGGGGTACAACACGGTCACTTACTCCTCTCTTCCCAGTTCTTGTGACGTTCCACCAATATAACCGGGGGTACAACACAGTCATTTACTCCTCTCTTCCCAGTTCTTGTGACGTTCCAGCAATATAACCGGGGGTACAACACAGTCACTTACTCCTCTCTTCCCAGTTCTTGTGACGTCCCACCAATATAACCGGGGGTACAACACGGTCACTTACTCCTCTCTTCCCAGTTCTTGTGACGTTCCACCAATATAACCGGGGGTACAACACGGTCACTTACTCCTCTCTTCCCAGTTCTTGTGACGTTCCACCAATATAACCGGGGGTACAACACAGTCATTTACTCCTCTCTTCCCAGTTCTTGTGACGTCCCACCAATATAACCGGGGGTACAACACAGTCACTTACTCCTCTCTTCTCAGTTCTTGTGACGTCCCACCAATATAACCGGGGGTACAACACGGTCTCTTACTCCTCTCTTCCCAGTTCTTGTGACGTTCCACCAATATAACCGGGGGTACAACACAGTCACTTTCTCCTCTCTTCCCAGTTCTTGTGACGTCCCACCAATATAACCGGGGGTACAACACGGTCTCTTACTCCTCTCTTCTCAGTTCTTGTGACGTTCCACCAATATAACCGGGGGTACAACACAGTCACTTACTCCTCTCTTCTCAGTTCTTGTGACGTCCCACCAATATAACCGGGGGTACAACACGGTCTCTTACTCCTCTCTTCCCAGTTCTTGTGACGTCCCACCAATATAACCGGGGGTACAACACAGTCACTTACTCCTCTCTACTCAGTTCTTGTGACGTCCCACCAATATAACCGGGGGTACAACACAGTCACTTACTCCTCTCTTCCCAGTTCTTGTGACGTTCCACCAATGTAACCGGGGGTACAACACAGTCACTTACTCCTCTCTTCCCAGTTCTTGTGACGTCCCACCAATATAACCGGGGGTACAACACAGTCACTTACTCCTCTCTTCTCAGTTCTTGTGGCGTTCCACCAATATAACCGGGGGTACAACACGGTCTCTTACTCCTCTCTTCTCAGTTCTTGTGACGTTCCACCAATATAACCGGGGGTACAACACAGTCACTTACTCCTCTCTTCCCAGTTCTTGTGACGTTCCACCAATATAACCGGGGGTACAACACAGTCACTTACTCCTCTCTTCCCAGTTCTTGTGACGTCCCACCAATATAACCGGGGGTACAACACAGTCACTTACTCCTCTCTTCTCAGTTCTTGTGACGTTCCACCAATGTAACCGGGGGTACAACACAGTCACTTACTCCTCTCTTCTCAGTTCTTGTGACGTCCCACCAATATAACCGGGGGTACAACACAGTCACTTACTCCTCTCTTCTCAGTTCTTGTGACGTCCCACCAATATAACCGGGGGTACAACACGGTCTCTTACTCCTCTCTTCCCAGTTCTTGTGACGTTCCACCAATATAACCGGGGGTACAACACAGTCACTTTCTCCTCTCTTCCCAGTTCTTGTGACGTCCCACCAATATAATCGGGGGTACAACACAGTCACTTACTCCTCTCTTCTCAGTTCTTGTGACGTCCCACCAATATAACCGGGGGTACAACACGGTCTCTTACTCCTCTCTTCCCAGTTCTTGTGACGTCCCACCAATATAACCGGGGGTACAACACAGTCACTTACTCCTCTCTTCTCAGTTCTTGTGACGTCCCACCAATATAACCGGGGGTACAACACGGTCTCTTACTCCTCTCTTCCCAGTTCTTGTGACGTCCCACCAATATAACCGGGGGTACAACACAGTCACTTACTCCTCTCTTCTCAGTTCTTGTGACGTCCCACCAATATAACCGGGGGTACAACACATTCACTTACTCCTCTCTTCCCAGTTCTTGTGACGTTCCACCAATGTAACCGGGGGTACAACACGGTCTCTTACTCCTCTCTTCTCAGTTCTTGTGACGTTCCACCAATATAACCGGGGGTACAACACAGTCACTTACTCCTCTCTTCCCAGTTCTTGTGACGTTCCACCAATGTAACCGGGGGTACAACACATTCACTTACTCCTCTCTTCTCAGTTCTTGTGACGTTCCACCAATATAACCGGGGGTACAACACGGTCACTTACTCCTCTCTTCCCAGTTCTTGTGACGTCCCACCAATATAACCGGGGGTACAACACAGTCACTTACTCCTCTCTTCCCAGTTCTTGTGACGTTCCACCAATATAACCGGGGGTACAACACAGTCACTTACTCCTCTCTTCCCAGTTCTTGTGACGTTCCACCAATATAACCGGGGGTACAACACAGTCACTTACTCCTCTCTTCCCAGTTCTTGTGACGTTCCACCAATATAACCGGGGGTACAACACAGTCACTTACTCCTCTCTTCCCAGTTCTTGTGACGTTCCACCAATATAACCGGGGGTACAACACAGTCACTTACTCCTCTCTTCCCAGTTCTTGTGATGTTCCACCAATATAACCGGGGGTACAACACAGTCACTTACTCCTCTCTTCTCAGTTCTTGTGACGTTCCACCAATATAACCGGGGGTACAACACGGTCACTTACTCCGCTCTACCCAGTTCTTGTGACGTTCCACCAATATAACCGGGGGTACAACACGGTCACTGACTCCTCTCTTCTCAGTTCTTGTGACGTTCCACCAATATAACCGGGGGTACAACACGGTCACTGACTCCTCTCTTCTCAGTTCTTGTGACGTTCCACCAATATAACCGGGGGTACAACACAGTCAGTTACTCCTCTCTTCCCAGTTCTTGTGACGTTTCACCAATATAACCGGGGGTACAACACAGTCACTTACTCCTCTCTTCCCAGTTCTTGTGACGTCCCACCAATATAACCGGGTGTACAACACAGTCACTTACTCCTCTCTTCTCAGTTCTTGTGACGTTCCACCAATATAACCGGGGGTACAACACGGTCTCTTACTCCTCTCTTCCCAGTTCTTGTGACGTTCCACCAATATAACCGGGGGTACAACACAGTCACTTACTCCTCTCTTCCCAGTTCTTGTGACGTTCCACCAATATAACCGGGGGTACAACACAGTCACTTACTCCTCTCTTCTCAGTTCTTGTGACGTTCCACCAATATAACCGGGGGTACAACACGGTCTCTTACTCCTCTCTTCCCAGTTCTTGTGACGTTCCACCAATATAACCGGGGGTACAACAGTCATTTACTCCTCTCTTCTCAGTTCTTGTGACGTTCCACCAATATAACCGGGGGTACAACACGGTCTCTTACTCCTCTCTTCCCAGTTCTTGTGACGTTCCACCAATATAACCGGGGGTACAACACAGTCACTTACTCCTCTCTTCCCAGTTCTTGTGACGTTCCACCAATATAACCGGGGGTACAACACAGTCACTTACTCCTCTCTTCCCAGTTCTTGTGACGTTCCACCAATATAACCGGGGGTACAACACAGTCACTTACTCCTCTCTTCCCAGTTCTTGTGACGTTCCACCAATATAACCGGGGGTACAACACAGTCACTTACTCCTCTCTTCCCAGTTCTTGTGACGTTCCACCAATATAACCGGGGGTACAACACAGTCACTTACTCCTCTCTTCCCAGTTCTTGTGACGTTCCACCAATATAACCGGGGGTACAACACAGTCACTTACTCCTCTCTTCCCAGTTCTTGTGACGTTCCACCAATATAACCGGGGGTACAACACAGTCACTTACTCCTCTCTTCCCAGTTCTTGTGACGTTCCACCAATATAACCGGGGGTACAACACAGTCACTTACTCCTCTCTTCCCAGTTCTTGTGACGTTCCACCAATATAACCGGGGGTACAACACAGTCACTTACTCCTCTCTTCCCAGTTCTTGTGACGTTCCACCAATATAACCGGGGGTACAACACAGTCACTTACTCCTCTCTTCCCAGTTCTTGTGACGTTCCACCAATATAACCGGGGGTACAACACAGTCACTTACTCCTCTCTTCCCAGTTCTTGTGACGTTCCACCAATATAACCGGGGGTACAACAGTCATTTACTCCTCTCTTCTCAGTTCTTGTGACGTTCCACCAATATAACCGGGGGTACAACACGGTCTCTTACTCCTCTCTTCCCAGTTCTTGTGACGTTCCACCAATATAACCGGGGGTACAACACAGTCACTTACTCCTCTCTTCCCAGTTCTTGTGACGTTCCACCAATATAACCGGGGGTACAACACAGTCACTTACTCCTCTCTTCCCAGTTCTTGTGACGTTCCACCAATATAACCGGGGGTACAACACAGTCACTTACTCCTCTCTTCCCAGTTCTTGTGACGTTCCACCAATATAACCGGGGGTACAACACAGTCACTTACTCCTCTCTTCCCAGTTCTTGTGACGTTCCACCAATATAACCGGGGGTACAACACAGTCACTTACTCCTCTCTTCCCAGTTCTTGTGACGTTCCACCAATATAACCGGGGGTACAACACAGTCACTTACTCCTCTCTTCCCAGTTCTTGTGACGTTCCACCAATATAACCGGGGGTACAACACAGTCACTTACTCCTCTCTTCCCAGTTCTTGTGACGTTCCACCAATATAACCGGGGGTACAACACGGTCACTTTCTCCTCTCTTCTCAGTTTTCTGTGACGTTCCACCAATATAACCAGGGGTACAACACGGTCACTTACTCCTCTCTTCCCAGTTCTTGTGACGTTCCACCAATATAACCGGGGGTACAACACAGTCACTTACTCCTCTCTTCCCAGTTCTTGTGACGTTCCACCAATATAACCGGGGGTACAACACGGTCACTTTCTCCTCTCTTCTCAGTTTTCTGTGACGTTCCACCAATATAACCAGGGGTACAACACGGTCACTTACTCCTCTCTTCCCAGTTCTTGTGACGTTCCACCAATATAACCGGGGGTACAACACAGTCACTTACTCCTCTCTTCCCAGTTCTTGTGACGTTCCACCAATATAATCGGGGGTACAACACAGTCACTTACTCCTCTCTTCCCAGTTCTTGTGACGTTCCACCAATATAACCAGGGGTACAACACAGTCACTTACTCCTCTCTTCCCAGTTCTTGTGACGTTCCACCAATATAATCGGGGGTACAACACAGTCACTTACTCCTCTCTTCCCAGTTCTTGTGACGTTCCACCAATATAACCGGGGGTACAACACGGTCACTTTCTCCTCTCTTCTCAGTTTTCTGTGACGTTCCACCAATATAACCAGGGGTACAACACAGTCATTTACTCCTTTATTCTCAGTTCTTGTGACGTTCCACCAATATCCCTGGGGTACAACACAGTCATTTACTCCTCTCTTCTCAGTTCTTGTGACGTTCCTGTTGTCAAAAATCAAAACCCACTTTACCATTTGGTAACTGTTGAAAATTAACAATTGGTCGTGACAAACCATCGGAAGTCAGGGTCAGTAGAAAACTTTCAGCATTGTTTCTGGTTGAGTGAACAAGGCTTTTGTCGGTGTGTAGTTTCTCAAGGGACAATTTTTAGTGGAAAAGTTTATTTTTAATTAATGTGATAAGATACTTTATTTATTGCATTGATGGGCCGACATTTTGTAAATAGTATGAGAGAAGAGAAGTATGATATGATACGCATACTCATCCGAATAACATTACAAATCATACATTTCTCTCTCTCTCTCCCTCCCTCCCTCTCTCTCTCTCTCTATCTCTCTCTTAATAACTGATTTCTTAATGGCTAACATTTTCTCGTTTAGAATGAATGAGATTATATCAAATATAAAACAAAAAAAAGATTCTTAGATTCTTCTTGGCAATGCAATTATCAATTCCGTTGCAAAAAAAAAAAGTGATCATTGCAGCAGCTGTTTGCTAGAAAAGCAAACAATTGAAATCTCTTCAATATTTACACCAAAAACACAAGTGGAACTTTTAAAAAATATTTTCCCTGAATTTTTTTCGAAGAAGGAAAAATTGAATTTGCACAGGTAAAGTCGATCGCCTTTTAAGAAAAATTTTCTATTATTTTCATCATTCTTTCTTTCTTTCTCTTGATCGTTCTCTTTCGAATTTATGTTTGTATAATATTTCTTTTTTTTATTCCTCTTTTTACTTTTTTTTACTGTAATTTCTTTTTCTCTTTTTTTTTTCATTCTTTTGACTCTCATATTTCTATTTCTAATGATTTGTTATTTTTCTTTTAATTTTTTATTCTTGACTTTTAATTCTTTAATTGCCTTTATCTTGAAATCCTGAACTCTTTCTTTCTTTAATTTTTTTATTGTTTTACTTCTTTTTTTTAAGTTTCATTCTTTTTTTCCTTGTGTGTTCATTTTCTTCTTCCTTCTTTTCAATTTCTTTCTTTCATCACGTTTTTCTACTTTAATTCTTAATCATATTTCTTTTCTTTTCTTTTCTTTTCTGTTTCTCAATCACTTTTTTTTTATCAAAATTAATCTAGCAAAAAATCCAATTAGTCATATTCCGGTAAAACATTTATTTCAATTAATTAAAGGAAGTCATTGTTTCTCATTCTCCTCGGCCTCTGTTTTTGGTTTTTTTTTCTTGAAATAGAGGGAAATGGAATAAAAGTTTCGTAAATTAAAAAGACAAAGAGTAATGACATCAACCATGAGAAGAAGTTTTTGTACAAATCTGATTAAATACAGACGACACCATTTGATACGAATGGAAAATGAACGGCAGATAATAAAGAGGAATTGTAGATAAAAAGGAGAAAAGTGTCAGGTAGACGAAAGATGAGCCTCTTTTTATATTTGACAAACATCTTCCGTAAGAAGAAATGAAATGAGCGTGTAAATAAGGGAGAGGTGAGAGATAAATGTTGGAAGGGGACATAAGGGAAAGAAAAAAAGGAAGAACAAGAAGGAGTAAAGAAGTAGAGGGGTAGAATGAAAGAAAAGAAGAAGAAGAGAGAGAGAGTAAATGAAGGAAGAAAGGAGTGAAATAAAGATGGAAGGGAGAGAGGGAAAGGAAATGGAGGAAGAAAGGAAGGGAGAAAATAAAGAAGAAAGGAAGGTGGGATGAAAAGAAGAAGGAAGAGAAGAGAAAAGGGAAAGAAGGGATAAAGAAGGAAGAAGGGGTGGAAGAAAGAAAGAAGGAAGAGCGAGAAAAGGTGGGGAGAAAGGGAAGAAAAAGGTAAGGATGAAGGGAGAGAGGGAAGAAAAAAATGAAAGAAAGTGAAAGAATAGAGGAAAGAAGCGATTGAGGGAAGAAAGAAAGAAAGAAAGAAAGAAAGAAAGAAAGAAAGAAAGAAAGAAAGGCAAAGCAAATCAGATAAATAAGAAGCAAAAAGAACAAAGAATCAAATAAAAAATAATAAAAAAAAATAAATAAAGGAAAAACGAGAAAGAAAGAAAGAAAGAAATGGCAGATTTTGACTGATGAAATTGAATTTTACACCATATATTGATAGTTACTAGTTTTGACTTTGACATATGGTACAAGAGTTGAGCATCCAATAAGGATCGAACTATTTTCAATAGCAGTCATTTGTAAAATTAGCTTGTTAACCATTGCACTACACATTGTAAATGATGCTGAATTTGTTAGAGGGTCAGATCCTAGTGGTGAAGAAAAATTGCAAAAAAACTGAGTTTGAAGAATCACTTGGTATTCACATTTCAAATTTCAAAGTTTGCACCTCAATAAAAATTGAAATATAGATAGATACTAAAAGACCGACATAGATAGATAGATAAGAACAGACTGATATATATATATATATATATATATATATATATATATATATATATATATATATA
>OY757906.1:1434459-1456959 GCA_963585895.1 Sepioteuthis lessoniana | reverse complement strand
GCACATAAAAAAAACTTCGGTCGTTTAAACTGATGGTCAACCTCAGCACTTTTGATCCAGAAGATTTCACAGAAAATTCTTCTTTCTGATGTTTATAAGATTTATATGCGAAACACATCCGTCCTTGAAAAATAACTAGTAAAACGGGTGATGCATGAATGAGGCTAACGCAGTCAGTTCACCTGTTCAATACCCTTGTCCCTGAGAACATTTTAGAAAAATCTATTCACCATATCAAAATCCTGAGAGAAATCTACGAAACACACACACACACACACACACACACATATATATATATATATATATATATGTGTGTGTGTGTGTGTGTGTGTGTGCGTGCGTGTCATAGAAATATGTTTAAAGTTGGATAAATCAAACACTTAATTCAAATGTAGATGTGTGATATTTCATTTGTTTTTGTTTTTTCATCTCGAACTTCTTCAGACAGAGACTGTTTTCTGAGTTTTTTCTATTTAAAAGCATGTGAGGAGAAATGATAAGTTGATGGAGGGTGTATAGCTGTTGCAGGAAAGCTGGGAGGGATTTAAAGTCAAATGTATATCAGGTTTCATTAAAGATTTTTTTTTATGTTTTGAAAGTGGAGATAGATTTTAGGGAGCTGTTAAGAAAAAGTTGGGAAGGGTTTGGGTTTCATGGAAAGATATTAACTATGATGTGATGTCACAGAAAATTGTCTATATTGTGGTGTCTAGGGTTTGTACTTGGAGTGCGGAAGGTCTGTAATGCAAATTGATTAGGAAAGACTAAAGTTAAACATTCTCAAAAGTATGGTGGCACAGAGTGACATTTTTTCTTCCTATCCGTTTTCTATTTTGATTTTGTCTTTCTTCAGTATGATGTTCGCCAGGTATGGTGAGATTTGGTAAAAACTTGGACCTTGTTTTATATGATTTGTTTTGGAAATGATCGCAGATTCTAGAAGTCTTCGGGATTTTTTGCAGTGTATGAGTTTGATTAAGGTGGTTTAAGAAAAATTGAATGTGTCTTTGAGCTCTAAAATGTGGCAGAAAAGGGTGTTTCGGTCATTTGTTTTGATTAATCATTTGTGTTCATAAATTCTTTTTTCTAGATTGCGTTGAGTTTTGCCAAAGTAATTTTTGTTGCAATTTTTGCCTTGGATGGAGTATATGCCTGCATGAGAGGTGGTTTCGCTGTTAGTATGTCCTGTGATGTGTGTGAGGTTTTTAATCATTTGTGTGTGGTTTTTATGATTGGTATTCCTAACTTGGTTAGTGTGTCGTAGAGTGTTATGTTATGTGTTTTAATGGGTTGAGAGATCGGTCAATGTGTGATAGGGATGGTGGAGTTTGTTTCCTCTGATTTATTTGTTGAGTGCATCTAAAGAGCTTTTTTTCTATCATTCAATAGGAAATACTTTGGGTATTTTAGGCTTTTGAGGGAATGTTCGATGCATTGAAATTCTTCATTAAGATATTGTAGGCTACATATTCTGAGTGCTTTTTGGTAAAAGCCTATTGCAAGGCCGGTTTTGATTTTGTTGTTACCGTGGGAGTAGAAATGTATGTAATCGTTTTTGTTTGTGGGTTTACAGTACTTGACCTACTTCAAATTTAACAATAAATTCTACAAACAAGAATATGGCCTCCCCATGGGAAATCCACTTAGCGGAGTATTAGCATGTCTAGTCCTAGAATTTTTAGAATTCATCCCTTTTAAATACAGACTAACTAGCAACAACACATATTTCAGATATATGGACGATATACTTATTTTCCTATCCCAAAACATCCAAATTGAAGAGATCGCAGAAAGAACTAAACAATGTTGAACCCTCCATCAACTTTAGAGAAAAAGAATATAATATCCTTCCTGGACATCCTAATTTTTAAATCTCAGTACAGTTTAAACTTTTAAAGTCTAACATTTATTTCCACTTTCAAAACAAAAAATCTTTAATGAAACCTGATACATTTAACTTTAAACCCCTCCCAGCTTTCCTGCAACAGCTATACACCCTCCATCAACTTATCATTTCTCCTCACATGCTTTTAAATAGAAAAAAAAATCAGAAAACAGTCTCTCTTTGAAGAAGTTCGAGATGAAAAAACAAAAAAAAAATCACACATCTAAATCTGAGTTAAGTGTTTGATTTATCCAACTTTCCACATATTTCAATCGTTCTGTGAGATTCACTATAAATCTATCTTTTCAACATGTGTGTGTGTGTGTGTGTGTGTGTGTGTGTGTGTGCTTCATTAAACAATAAAGACACTTTTTGTCTATAGAATTTTATTAACATCCTTTCAACTTTCCTGATAAGCGTGTCTTAGTTTCCGGTTAGAATTGATGGATGAATTTACCAAAATTGTTTGAAGAGCTTTTGGACCGTTCATAAGCCATCATCAGGGGTTGTTTGCTTGTGTAAAGAGTGTTTTTAAAGATTTTTTTCGGTTTTTTATAACATTACAAAATTATGTAAGCAAAAAGTTGGATAAAACTGACATGACAATGACATCCAACGAATTTAAAACAGAACGCTATCAACGGAAATAGAATGTTATCAAGAAAGATGGAATATTTAAAAAAGAACAAAGTAAAGGCATTTCAGAACAGTGTCGCTAATAATTCTAGATTTTTTATTTTTATATGTTGGGCTTCTTGGATTTGTAGTGCTATTATAGTGGTGTTTTCAACAAGAATTTTTCGAAATTTGGATTTGGGAATAGAATGGGTCTTAAGATGTAAGGCTATAGAGCTAGAATCATTAAGGTGCATAGTAAGTGGTCTTGAAAGAGTCTTAGTGCTAAGACCAACGTATGTATTATTTTCGCTGGAGACACAGTCTCCCAAGGGATATTTGAACATATATACGACGTTTATCCTATCAAGAAGTTCTGGGGAGAGGGAAGAGTTATTGGAAACAACTAGGTTCGAAGTTTTAAATTTGTTGTTGCAAATAATAAGTTTTATTTTTTGGTAGGATCAGTTGGGAGAACATTTTTTGGTAAAGTTCTGTTTTTTTCTTTGTTTTTTTTTTTTGTTTTTTTTGCTTACCTGTCTTATAATTATTATGAAATTGATTTTTGTAGTATGTTTATTGATTGTTTATGGTTTAGGGTACTGTATAAGTTATGTTGTTCAGTATTATTGATGAAATATTTCATTTCAGTATTGATAATGTAGTTGAGAAACCCATTATTAATAAAAGGGTTTTTGTTTTATATTTTTAAGTTCGTTAAGGAAGGAAGTTTGAGAGGAAGATAGCAGTTTAGCTCTGGAAATAAGTGTTTTTATTATTGTTCTTTCATAACGGAAGGGGCATTCACTTTGAAAATTGATGTTGCTGGGATTAATGTTGATAGGTTTTTATATGTGGAGTTGGTAAATCAGTCAATATTGCTTGTGTAGTTTATGACACCGAGAAATGGGATTTTATTGTTAATATTTATTTATTGCGTGAAGTTAAAAACGGAGTTATTTTGAAAAGTATCTTGTATTATGTTAATTTCATCAGTGCTTTAAAAAAACATTCTTTACTCATACACATAGAGAAGAAGCTTGACGGCAATGACACGAGAATGCTGCGAGCAATATTGAACAAGACCTGGAGGCAGCAGCCCAAAAATGGCAATTGCACGGCCACCTGCCATCTGTCACGAAAACTATCAAAGTTAGACGAACCAGACATGTGGGACACTGCTGGAGAAATAGGGACGAACTCATAAGTGATGTACTCCTGTGGACCCCTTCACAAAGGCAGGACGTCCAGCATACATATACATACAGCAGCTCTGTGACGATACTGGATGTAGCCCGGAGGACCTGCTAGGAGCAATGGGCGATAGGGAGGGTGGCGAGAGAGGGTCAGAAATATCCATGCTGATAGCGCGACATGATGATGATGATATATATATACTCATAAACGCACGCATATATATATATATATATAAATTTATGAAGGAAAGTTGAAAAAACAAAATAATCCAAAATTTGCCGAATTTATTATGAATGTCGATGTTGAACGTTTCGGTTGTGATAATGAATCTAACATTATTACAACTGAAACATTCAACGTCGACTTTCATAATAAATTCAGCAAATTTTGGATTATTTTGTTTTTTCAACTTTCCATCATACTCTCGTATTTATTTCCTTATTTACTTATATATCTATCTATCTATATATATATATATCATCATGTCGTACCGCCAACACGGATATCCCTGAACCTCTCTCGCCACTCCTCCCTATCGTTCATCGCTTCTGGCAGGTCTTCAGGGCTACATCCCGTATCCTCACAGAGCTGCTGTATGCATGTTCGAGCTGGCCGTCTTGCTTTTGTTTGGCCATATGAGGGGGTCCATAGGAGTACATCACTTATAAGCTCATCCCTGCTTCTCCAGCAGTGTCCTGCATTTCTGGTCCGTCTATTGCGAAGATAAAATAAAAAAAATAAAAAATAAAAATAAATAAATAAACGGAAGTGAAAAAAACGAGGGGATAATTCTTCACCCCTCTTACATCACCTAACACCCTTCCCCTCCCGTGTCTATTCTGATTTATTCTGTCCATAAGATCTGAAGAAGTCCTGTTAAATTTTTCTTCGTGTTTTTGGTTTACATCAGAAACACATAACAGGATGGAAATAAATTTATAATCCTAAAGTGACCTGTTTTTGGTTTTTCTTAGAGAAATTATTGCTCTGTAATATTAATTACATTGAGCTCTGTACCAGGAAAATTTAAATGTTCAGGTTTTGAATGATTTTCTTGTCCTGATGGAATTACTCCCAACTCTGGTTTAACTGGACCGAATAATACCTATATATATATGTATATATATATATATATCAACAATTGATTTAGTTTCTATTTTTTAAAGAGCTCTTTTAAACACACTTTACATAATTCCATCCTTCACAGAAACTTGTTAGCCTGAAAGAACGATATATAACAGCCCCCCATGCATTCTAATTGTTCAGTTCTTGCTTCACTTGATTAGAACTGAAGATTTCACAGTAAACTGGTCCGTCTCGAACATGAAAACGTTTCTGAAAGCCTAATTTTTATCCATTCACTTCGTATGAATAAAACCTGTACATTAACGTCAAAATCCTTTTCGTCATGTCATATTATCTTGATATCGACTCTTACTTTACATAATGATAGTAATAATATACATCGGATATTTGAAATGGAAAGCCTTTAATAAATGGCTTCCTTCATTCTTCCAATTGATGGAAATGTCATTGAGTTTTCAATCTGGAATAACGCTTCGTTAATTCAAAGAATTCATTTCTTGAACCTACAGAACAATAGAAATGATGACCATCACCATTTTCAAAAACTTTCCTATGCAGATCGAAGAGTAATAATAGTCACTAAAAAAAAAAAAAGGAACAAGACAGTGTTAAACACTGAAGCGATCAGGATGTGCTCTGAATACATGGAAAATGAACGGACATAGCAAATTCCCCTCAACTATTATATAACGTATTTAGTCTGACGTTAGCGATTGAGAGATGTAATTATTGAAGCAGATTTCGGGATCATCACTTGACGACGTTCTTAGCTGTCTTCATCCGTTAAATAAAATTGCCAAAATTTAAAACAAAGAAACAAAATGACACTGGATAAGTAGAAAGAATTGAAAACCATTTACTTCTCTTTTTACGATACCATTTTACAATGTTATTTCACCGTCACAATTCGAGAAGAAAATTCATAGAGAAACAGCTTCTTTTGATACTGTACATTTTTCATCTACTTCTTTGTTACCGATTTTGATATGAATGAGTAGTAATGATGGTAAATTCCCAATAGGAAATAGATTCGTTTACTGTTTTGAGCATTTCTGTGGTATCTTTCTATATTTATACTTCCGGTCGACACATCAACACACACACACACACACACATGTTAAGATATGTATAATCATACTTGTGTTCTCCTGAATGTGTTGTGATATTATTTATTTTTGCATGTGTCTGTATATATATGAAATATAATTAATTAATTATACATATATAAGGTATAAAATGTAAACAAACGAACACTGCTGCTGCTGCTGCTGCTACAAAATACCTTATAATTCCCTAGCTGACGCGGTACGCTTGTTGGCCGAGCGGTCTGGTACTAAGTCTAACTTAAAGATGGGTGGGTTTCGATCCCAGCTTCAAGCGTCCTACATGTCTAGCCACACTGAAGAATTGTGATAGAACGAAACAGTCTGTCTGTGGATGACAATATATATATATATATATATATATATATATATATATATATATATATATTTCGTTGAACATAATATACATTTTTTGTCTGCATAATTTTTTGCTGATCCTTTCATATTGCCGTATTGATTTTATAATATTCGGCGGGAATTGGTTGATGTCTCTTCCATAATCATCTATTTCCCAAGTACTTTGTGCCATAATCAGGGGAGGATGTATTACGAAAGCGATGCAACTTTTGTATATACACTACTACTTTCTAAGAAGAAGAGCGTCTGTACCGTTGCATTGTGT
This sequence comes from Sepioteuthis lessoniana, assembly GCA_963585895.1. NCBI lineage: Eukaryota > Metazoa > Mollusca > Cephalopoda > Myopsida > Loliginidae > Sepioteuthis > Sepioteuthis lessoniana. The sequence goes on along the minus strand of OY757906.1, from coordinate 1,450,451 downwards.
AGCGTTTACTTTTCGAATTTGTTTCAATAAATGATGTCAGTAGCTAAAGACATTTAAGTACGTTAGCACTGGTTTTAGAATTAATTCTGTTCAGTTTGGGTTGTGTGTTCCTAATATGTAGTGCTTCGAGAATCTGTAGTTTTTGTTTTTTATTTTGATGTTGTAATATTGTTGTGTGTTCGGTGAGAATTTTTCGTAATTCTGTTGTTGTGCATGAATTACGAAAAATTCTTAGGAAAATAAATGATTATGGAAGATACATCAACCAATTCCGGCCGAAGATGAAAGGATCAACAAAAAATATGCAAACAAAAAATGTCTACCATGTTCAACGAAATATGTATTAATGAAGAAATGCCGCCAAAATATACATACATATATATATATATATACGCATATCAGAAGAACCAGGCGTTGCATTTTTTTTCTTTGCGTACAAATGAATATGATCTTCAAAAAAGTCGTAGTTTTCACCCACAAGTGTTGGAGGAGAGGTTTCTATAGATTCAAAGTTAATTTGCTTTCTGGAAGAATTAAACTTTGGTCATCAATTTTGAGCTAAGAGGATCCGGCTTTTCGAAAACAGAGGGTGGCTGCGTTTTACTTCACCTTCCTCATTAATCCAGATGTATCTTAAACATTCCTTGAAGTCAAGAGAAAGTACATGCCAATTTTCATCAAAGAGTTGCCACCGATTCAGGGAGTATGGTGGTAGAATATTCCCTTTAAGAGTAATTTTCCTCTTAGTTCTGGTCTCTCTACGAAGGTACACTCCTGAAAACAGCGATTACATTTCTGAACAAAATGGACATTTCTGATTAATGTTAAACTAAATTTTTAAGCGTTTTCGAGAAAATAAAACCGACCAAACACTTTGCCTTTCCACTCCCTCCAGCAAATATTATCAAAAAAACAGAAGGGAAAATAATTCACATACCAAGTTTCATCAAGATTTGTAGTTTATGTATCATATTTGACACAAATACACGCACACGTGTGTATATCTGTGTCTGTGGATCGATAAGTCAATTATGTAATCCAGTTCATATTTTCCCTTTATAATATTTGATCAATGAGATCAATGGAGCAGCTTTAGTTTAGATGGATTGACAAGCAAAATTACGTTACGGATGCGGAATTGTTGACTTACAACAACACATACACACACACATATGTACACATTCTTTATATATATATATATATATATATATATATAGTTATGACAAAAATTATTGTCACTCTGTTATTGTTCTTATTTAAACTACTGACTGAAATAATTTCGTTTTAAATGTGTTCTGTCCAAAAAACATTTTGCAATTGGTATGAGGTTAGTAAATAAAGAAACAAATTTTAAATATCGTTTCAGATAATTGGAAACAGAAGAAGAAATAATAATTGTATATCCCAAGTTAATGGCACGAGAAAAATTATAATCAATTTTACACGGTTTTTCAGATAAGACTTTTTTAAAAATCTTTTCCAATAATCTGTTACCAGATTAGAAAAAACATCTGCCGAGACATTTTACCAGAGACATTTTATGCATAATCTCTAAATTGTTGCTTATTTGTTGGTTTCATTGCACTTAAGTATTTTTTTTCAATTCATTCCATAATTTCTAAATTGGGTTCTGCTCAGAAATCTGTGAAGATCAAAATAAAACATTCATTTTTTATCCTGAAAACATTTTTTGATTAATTTAGAAGTATGTTTCAAATTATTGTCTTGCATAAAGCTCCAACCATGTTTCAGTTTTATATGCTTTCAAGTTGACATCAAATATTTTACAATAATCTTTTTATACTCAGGTTTTAGGATTGACATGTTTTCAAATGTCTATACTTTCGAAAATAGGTCATACGAGGTCGAGTAGACCTGTTCTGCGCCAGCCTCTCACAATAATATTTCTTGTTAGTTATTCCTGAGATTTCCACATTAATCCTGAGATTCTTAGTTATAATATTTGGATTATTTTCTATAACTCTTAGAAGGGTACGCTCTGATGTAACTAACAGTTTCTTCTTCCCACCACGCCCAGATTTATTTACAAGAGTTTTTAGAATGTTGTTTTAAAATGTTGATTTTGGGTTCGTAAGTCGTTAATACCAGTCTGCTTCATTCTATCTCAATTTGTCTCTTTCTATCAACCTATCAAAGTATATATATATATATATATATATATATATATATATATATATATATATATATATATATATGTGTGTGTGTGTGTGTGTGTGTGTGTATGTGTGTGTGTGTGATAAAATCAAACTATCTCAAATAAATGTTCAGGAACATTTTAGCATTAATTTAACTAGATAAAGAGATTGGTTGAAAAAGCCTGATCTTTGTTTAATTGTGTTTTGTCGTTTGAAATGATAAAAGATTCAACAGTTTTTCCGACATTTTTTATTATGTTTATAAACTAAAATTTGGGAATTTAAAAAATTAAAATTGTGTTTAGTTTCTAAATTATGTCAATACTATCATTTATTTATTAAGTCCCTTTTTTGTGTTCATAAATTCGTTTTTGAATATTAAAATATTTTTGATCCACATGTTGTTTTTTTTATTACAATCCAGTCATTGGATAGTGTAAATGTCAGCCTCAGATTTAATGTATGTTATTTGTTATTCTCGCAATTGATTAAATTCTTTATTGCTTTCGATGAGTTAGTGACTGTTTTGATTCCAAGGTTGTTTAAGTTTCTTCGGTGATGTCTACCAGACATTGGCAAAATGGTTAGAGTGTTCGCCAATAGCCCGGGAGACCTGGGTTCAATCCCAGGTCAAGTCATACCAAAGACTCAAAAAATGGTACTTGATGCTACATTGCTTAACACTCAGTATTATAAGGTAAGGATCAAGGGTAAAGTGGAACAATCTAGGGAAAGTAGTAGCGCCCCCCTACACCTTGGTGTAGTAGCTATCGAAAAGGGAGCCTTCGGGTCTCCCTCGACTACGGTCGCCAACTTTACTTACTTGTAATTGAATAGTTAGATAAAATAATACATTTGTGTAATAAATTATAATTGGAAAAATTATTGTTAGGAATTTTTTGAAAATATGTTCGTTTTTGAATGATAAGAGTTTTAGTTTTAGTATATGATATTAAAGTTGTGTGAAGGAGTTTTCTTTAAAGTCAAGTTCATCATTTAAATATTGGGGAGCAAGTCGTGAAAGCTCTAAGGTAAAATCCTAGGATTATTTCACTTTTTATTTTGATGGGAATAAAATATATATATGGGGATTTTTATTTGTGGATATGTGATAAACTTTAAATTCTAGCTTCTTGTTATTATTTATGAGTAAAATGTTCAAGAAAGGAGTTGTTAGTTTCTAGTTCGTTCGTAAAATCTTTGAAGGTTCAATTTTGTTTAATCTATCCGTTATTTTTGTTGGATATATATGTAATATATCATCTATGTAATAGAAATAGTTGGAATCTTTGAGTTTTGTAAATCTAAAGGGACCAGATCTTAGAAATTCCAAGAAAACGATATGCGACAACTCCAGTAAAAGGTGAACTCATGTGTAAACCAATTTTTTGTTAATAAAAATACTGTAAAAATTGAAACAAGATAATGTTTTGTAAATTAAAATCAAGTTCTAATTATTTTGTTGACATGTAAAGATTATGTAATATTTATTTTCTTGAGGTTAATTTCTAAACGTTTAAACAAAATTGTTAAGAGAAATATTGGAGTATAATCATTTTATGTCAATGTTGACAAAATATTTGTTTTCCATACTTTTATTGTTTATTTTGCAGAGTTCTTGATATGTGAATTGCTAATCGTACCTAAACGAGAGGATAACATTTTGGCAAAAGATTTTGCAATATTATGAGAGGCAGTTCCAATCCCAGAAATGATTCGTCTTAGAATAATTCTAGGTTAATGAGTTTTATGAAGTTCATAAATTTTGGGGATGATTTTACGATGATAATTAATGGTAACCAATCAATGAAGACCAGAATTTGTCTTCTTTTTTTATTCATTTTTTGCGGACTAATTAAAAACGTTTATATTTTTACTTATTGTTTGTAGAAAAATTTGTTCAAATCTGTTTTTGTCATCTAATAATTGCGTTAAACTGCGGTAATTCTTACAGTCCTTTTAATGACATCACCACCTTTAGAGGAATGTGTGATAATAACGTTGTCCTTCCTCAACAAACCTCTTAATGTAGCTAATTACAACTTCAATTTTAAAAGACTCCAAAATGCTAGTTTATATACATGATTACCCCACCCTGCACAAATTGTCGAATCTTGCATCATTTCTAACCACAATACTATCAAACAAAGACCTGGCTATTTCAACTTGTCTCTTTGTTTCGTCAAATTAGTGATAAAAAGTTACAAAATCCTTTTTTTAATTTTTTTTCGTTTCATCGATTAGATAGATAGATAGATAGATAGAGAATGACATTGATAGAAATTGGTTGATTGATATGAAATGGTTGAAATAAGTAAATTTGAAAAGAATTAAATAGATAGATAGATAGATAGATAGATAGATAGATAGGATATGAACACATTTTTTAAAAATACGTTAGGTTTTTTTAAATGAATTTCGAATGTTAATAATAATTACACAGATTTGAAAGAGAACGCCATAAACGGAAACAGAATTTTAAAAACTTTCTTATTTTGTCGATTCCTTTAAAAAATTTAAAAAATAATTTAGATAAAAATCAGTCGATAAAATATCTTATATTTAAACGCCCTGATTAAAATTGATTATAAAGAAAAAGGAAACATTTAATGTTAACAAATAATTCTAGTATAAATAAGATCATCCGCTTGTTTTTTCAAACTTGTACATTTTGATATCGGATTTGTTTCGATTTTCCCAGACATTTTGATATTTATAATCTAATATACACCATTTATAGAAAAAAAACTTACTTTTCCTGTTTACACTTTTTCGACTATTAATTTTGGACAGAATGTTTTTCTTTTCTTTTTTTTTTTTTTTATTGAATACAAATTCAAGAAAGTTCTTGTGTATTCATCAGCCAAGCACTTATAACTGCTTCCGCTTAACAAGCAAACTTAACTGCTATGATATTTTAAAATCTTATTCTCAATAAACAAAAAAAAAAAAAAAAACTAATACTATGCCAATAATTTCAGTCGTAACTATATATATATATATATATATATATATACATTGATCCTTATGGAGACGAACAAATATTCAAACAATCATTTGTTCAGAATTGTAAAATTATCGATAGAACGTCTGTATTCGTTACTATAAAACATACATACATACATATATATATATATATATATATATATATATATATATATATATATATATATATATACAAACACATATGTGTGCGAATGTGTTTACCTCTGCTTTGAAGTTGTACCTAACGAATGGGCCAAAAATCTTTGCCAGAAAACTCGTTTCACGTTAACGAAAGACCAATTCGCTTCTTGTCAAACACTTTTAACAAGCAAAATTTCCAACAATCAATACTAGAAAAAAAATCAGAGCAGAGAAAGAATTTTGATTTTGTTTTATTTTGGCAGGGAATTCGGTTTTCTAATTAAACAATAACGAAAGTTTGTTTGTATTTGTTGGTTGGCCTTTAAGCATATTAACGGACAAACTTTAGATACACATTTTGAGATGCCTGTTTGTTGAGTATCCAGAATTGTTCAGTTTGAAGAAAAAATATAGAATTATTAGAGCAATTTTTTTACTTTCGTCAAATGACCGTATTTTCTTAATATAAAAATATATCTAATTTTTATTTACTATGTGTGTCGTAAGAAATGGGAGCATAATAAATGTTTTTGATATCTTGTAAATAGCATGAAATTGTAACCGTAATATTCTAAATTTCACCAATCAATAATTATGGACATTCATTTATAACAAATTTCTTGCTATGCGATGAGAACAGTCTATTGCATGGAGATAGGAAATTTGTAGAAAATGACCGAAACAAGTTTGGTGCACACAAAAATAAATAGAGATACGCACTGCATTTCACATAAGCGGTTAGTTATTTTTTTCACTTTGGAAATGGATTGTCAGTTGGTGCCAAGAAAATATCAAAATTATGCAAATTTGTAAATAAGTGTTACGTTCAAATTAGTCGGTTATATAACCACAAACTGAAGTACATGTGCTATTTAGACTTATGATTGCAGAATCTTTCATTTCTCTTTTAAGCCAACTATCTGCCTATTCTGAGAATTCATTTTTATTTATTGCGGACTTTTTGTCCTCATCTTGGTAGGTTTCTTTTTTTTTTGGTGTTGTTTCTTCTTTCACTACCAATGTAGCACTATGTGGGTAGGCCGCCAAAGCAGACGAGTCTGTTTTGGCGCGAAACCAGACAAAGGATTCTTGGACATGAAATCTCGCTGTATCCGGAAGTGGTAAAGGGACGCGAATGAGAGTTGACGACGCGACCCAGGAGAGGAGTTGGTGGCTGGAGAGCAGAGAGAAGGCAGTGGAGACTGGACAAGAGAGAGGCGAACAGAGAGGTTGGCGTGGATCCACGGAGGGGCAGTCAACACCAGACACCGGAACAGAGAGGCGAGGAGACAAGATAGGGTCCAGTGAAGAAGAGTCTCAAGATGTCAGATTCCAGTAGCATTGTGGAATTTTCGCTAGTAACCCACGCTAGCGTTAGTCCATATCTGCTACCAGGAATGCACATGCATGTAGTGTTGCATACCTTCCTCTGCTCTTGGTTAACCCCAAGCTTGTTCGTGTTTGTTCGTCTGTTTGTTTTCTCCTGTCTCCCTCGATCGTATTCTTGTGTAGGTAAAGAAATGTGCGTTACCCCCTCAGCCACTAGTTGATCACCGGCCGGCTAAGAAGAAGTGGAATGGTTAGAAGAAAGTTAACGTGGGTGGGGGTGAGGGGGTAACGTTTTACACCAAGATGAGGACAAAAAGTCCGCCATAAATAAAAATGAATTTTCAGATTAAGAAGCCTCATCTCAAAATGATTCCAATTAAAATACACTATCTGCCTATTATCTTTGATATGTGAAAGGTTTTAAATTGTCAGCATTTGGTGAAATGTATTAACATATTTCCGGCCAAAAACAGTTTTCTTAAATTTTCCAACGTATTATAACATTGCCAAACTCATGGTTTGGATTGTGATGATTGGTACCCATACACTGGTCTTTGTTTAACTGATCCACTCCGACACTGGAATATTCCAGAATTCCACATGTTGTGTGTATCATACTGGTAAGTTCATGGTTTGGGATTGCATATACGTTGAGTTCACTTAAGATTCCTCTGGAAAAATCTGTTTTATTTACATTCTGTATGATGGAATATAATAAGATCCAAGTTATTTTCAAATTTTTGTTGAGGTGGTTAAAATTATGAATACTCAAAGCTAAATGTACTATACGTCTGTGCATAGTGGAGAATACAGTAGTAATTCTTTCTTTCTTAACTACCTGCCAAGCCCGCTATTTAGCCGTATACATACTGAAAGTATATTTTGTGATTCCATGAAAACTGAAAGCTTCATGGAATAAAACTGTATATGATTGCGATGCTCAAGTACTGAAGATCTGGGGGAGCATGGAATATCTTTTTATTAACATTACTCACATGTCACCTCTAATCCGGAATGGGGAGCTTGGAATACCTCTTCATTGTCATTACTCCCAGGTTACCTCTAATCCGGAATGGTTGTATCTTTTAGGGTACCATCTATGGCTAAAAGAGAGACCTGTTTAAAAATTATTTGTATTCGATAAGACAGCTTGCAAGAAAATAACTCAGTAAATTTTTAACCTTTAACTCATCCTATTTTAGCGAAAACTTAAAATCAGATTCGACTTTTCTTTTGGCGAATACATGTAAATAGCCAGAAAAATATCCACAAGGAAGAAATTTTGAAGAAAACCCCAATATTTTAGAATCTAAGGAATGGGATCACTTTCTTATATAAATCTAACGTAAAATGATCACCCACTTCCAGACCAGCAAGAATTACTGACGACCAGAGATAATTTAAGATATAAAATTACCAAAATTTCAGGTAGAAAATGTTTTTGTCATCTTTATGTTGGGAATTAAGAATTTAAAATAGCGGTTTGAACGAACGCAGAAAAATATTCGAAAAATAAAGGTTACGTCATGAAACGTAAATTTAAACAAATTAAGGAGAAACATAGCGTTTATAAAAAGGCGGTTCGTATATGTGGAGAGTGGAAAACGAAGGAAAAAATGAAGGAAAAGAGGGAAGAAAGAAAGAAGGAAAGAAAGGGAAAAGCGTGAAGAAAGGGAAAATAGAAATGTCTGTTTAATTATCGATGTTAGTGTAAGTTGAAATCCTACGTAAAGTAAAGCGAAATTTTATAGAATACTGGTTTTTGTTCTATAATATTATAATGTGAAATAGCAGAAGATTCAATGAGTCTACGTTTGTTTTGATTATGAATGAATGCGATAATATTTGAATGTTGGAAGTCAAATTTGTGCTTTTTGGTAATGTTATGAATAACTAATGAGTGGGAAAAATTACCTGATCTAAAGTCTCTTTTGTTTTCCTTGATTCGTTTTGCTAGGTTTTTGCTTGTTTCTTCCATATAAAACCTCAGGCAATCTTGGCAGTAAATTCTTTATATACCTGCGTTGGAATGAGATTTTGTTTTCTTGTTATTATTGTTTCCTAACAGTAGTTTGATTGTTTTGGATGTTTGTGTGATCATTTTTATACCTAAACGGTTTAAATTCTTTTCAATGATAGAGATTGGGGGATTCTGAGGTAGAATTATATATTTTTCTTTTACGTTTCATGACGAAACCTATTCGAATATTTTTCGAATATTTTCTGTATCCGTTTAAACCGCAATTTAAATTCATAATTCCCAGCAGGAAAATGATAAAAACACTTTTTACCTGAAATTTTGGTAATTTCATATCTTAAATAATCCATTCGAAATGTCTTGGTGGAACTAATAGATCATTTTTTTCTCGTCCATCTATATGTATTTTTCTTTCTGTTTTCTTTATACAAAATATCTGTCAGATTAAACTTCATGCCTTACTTATATATATATATATATATATATATATATATATATATATATATATAATGCTCAGCTAGACAAAGATGAATTGGTTGGGATAAATCGATATAAACAGATTGTTTTATGTGGACAAATAGAATACGTAGTTTTTAAGTTAGAAAGCCTCTTTTGCTGAAAGGGTTTGTTCGTCTTTGTTATTTAGAGATAAGTTTATTCCTTAATAAATAGACACATATCAAACAGTTTCTCAATTTGCCCATTAGTTTCAGAAGCTTCGATTCGAACACATTAGTCACTCTGAAGGCCCTGGAAGGGCGTGAAATTTATTGCTCTGAACTCGTTTGCACTGACCAATCGAAAAATTCCAGTGCCCACTTGCAAGATCGGTTTTCCTTTTAAAAGAGACAAGTGAAATGAAATATATAAAATGAATTTCTTCTGGATATTTGAGGACCAGTAAAAGATCCGTTAATGTCAACTTTTATCTTTAGATTTCTTAGAAGAATGGATAGGCCGAGTGCATGATATTCTGATTTGAATGAAGGAGTTGAAAAATGATTTATACCATCACAGGAATAATTATATTCATGCTTCGTAATTCCAAAAGAGTTCTTTTAGGAATACATCTCTTTTATTCAAATTTCCTGGAGTGTGTTCTTTGAGGCAGTGTGTGTCATATTTTTCACGATTGTCAAAAGGATTGGGTTGTAACCTTATGAAATTGATCGGCAATGTAAGATAACCTGGAATTTCGCGTGAAATTATCGACTTTATAGAAATAAACATAATTGATCTTTATAGAAATAAACATAATTGATCTATTTAGTGGATGAAGTGGTGGGAGGCGACGAGGTAAAATCCAATGTTTTTAACACGATTTCCAGAAATACATGGAAGAAAACCTTGCTGAATTTTTTATCTGTAAACTCAGTGTTAGAGTACGTTTAGTAAATAGACGTGCAGACAAACAGACAGACAGTCAGACACACATGTATATATATATATATAGAGAGAGAGAGAGACAGAGACAGAGACAGACTGACAAACAGACAGATACAATAACAGAGAGAGAGAGAGAGAGAGAGAGAGAGAGAGAGAGATGTAGGCTTGGATAGCGTAAATATAGGATCAACGACACTTCCTAACTGTCAACTCTTTGTCCAATGATAACATAGTCTAGAAACTGGCAGTCACAAAGTGGCATTGACTCTGTGTTTACGCTATCCTAAGGTAGATCTAAATATGTTCTATAGCCATTATCCAACTCTCTTTATTCACAAATATTGCAAACTGAATTATATATATATTTAAGGAAGTCCTGTTAAGAAATTAAAAAAATAAGATTTCACAAGCAAACATTTTCTTCCTGTTTTACTGTCAGAAACACAAAATGCTTCCTTTCCAATGATGAATTTGCATTCTATATATATTCATATTTTGCAAGAACTAAACTTGTCACTTCTCCATCAATAAAATATATATATATATATATATATATATATATATATATATATATATATATATATATATATGTGTGTGTGTGTGTGTGTGTGTGTCTGTGTGTGTGTGTGTGTGTGTTTGTTTGTGTGTGTGTGTTTATGTGTGTGTATTGGGAAGTGCAGTTTTATTGTTTCCTGTACTATTCGCTTAAATTTTTTTTTAATCCTTCATGCCGGGAACATGACTTTTAAAAGAAGAAATAGCGATCGTTGCAAGAAAGGTTGTACTTATGCTTTATTCCTAAAGACAAAGCCTTTAAAATTAGTTTTACAGATACTATATATATATATATATAACGTTAGAACATTAAATATAATAAATCAGCGACAGGACTTTCTGCATTTGCAGGCTAAAAGAATGGACATTCGTGTCAGCATATGCTTTGAAAAATTACGCCAGTGTCGCCATTGGAGGGATAGGAATGCTTCTCTGCCCACATGCTTAAATAACATTTTAAAAAATCCGACCGAGGATGATGTGTTTCACATTTAATGGCAACTTCTACACAACAATCGTCTTCTGCTTTTTTTGTTACATTAATGCCAGTGATTCAACAAACATCATCATCACCTTTTATAATGAGCTGTATCCCTTTAATCGACACATTCCCAAACACAACATACTGATCATCAGTGGAGACATGAATATTCATATATGCAAAGACGAAAATTATAAACTCTGTTTTTCTAACAGAAAGAGAAAATATCGTGAAAAGTTTGTTTTTTTTCAAAAAAAAGAGAGTAAACGATGGTGTTCCACCTTCTCAAATGACTCAAAAACAATAAATGGATAAACTACGTTATGAACTTTAAGGTTTACTTCTCTTTTGAAGGATTTTCTTCCAATTCCAGAATCATCTCAGCAAAGATTCACTCGAATCTACCCTGAAATAAGAAACAAACGGGTACATCATCACCATATGACTAATTCTCACTCGCCAATAGTGATATATGCGATCATTATACGGTAAGTGTAAGAAATAATTTTGACAATCTTCAGTAGACATCTGAAAGATATAATCTGAATGACGAATCGGAAAACTTTGTTACCGCGTCCATATAGAAGCAGCAGTCTAGTACATTCCAACCAAATCAAGAGCCAAATGTAGAGTTTCATGTGAGTCAAAAGAAGTTAGGGAAAAACGAGGTAGCATTAAAAGTCATCTTAACTTAATAATAGAGACCCAACAAACACCAATGTGCAGAAACTTAAGAAAGCCCAGAGAGAACTGAAAGATACTAAAAAGAAATATTAGAATACATTGAAGATCAAATAAATAAAATCAGAGATTTGGTAGAAGATAGAAAATCGTGATTGGCATGGCAAACAGTAAATGAAGGGAGTAGAAAGAAAAGCACATCGAAAGTAAAACTAAAAACTGTCAGCTAAGAAGAAAGATTCAGACGCAAAAAGAACATTTCAAGAATCTGCTTGGAAACCCACCTGGAGTCACAGATGAACCTGTTCAAGAAATTATCACTCGCCAACTGGACAGTAAACTTCGACAATTTATATAGGAAAAACTTGACAAAGTTCTAAAACCATTTAAAAGCAGAAAAGCAGCAAGCCGTGACGAAATACCTCAGGAAGTATGGAAGACAAGAAAATTTAATAACATACATATTCGATTATGCTATGTTGCATATAAATAAAACATATTTGAGAAAGGCTGCATCCTCCACATTGATTCATCAGATCTGTATAGATAGTAGATACATTTTTAAGGACCTACTAAGAGCAATGGACGATAGTGAATGCTTGTGAGATAGAGTCAAGGGAATCTATACTAACAGCACGTCTTGATTTTATATATATATATATATATATATATATATATACATATATATATATATATATATATATATATATATATATATATATATATATATATATATATATAATCCTTGGGTTCTGTACTTATTGTTTATAGTCTTAACAATCTGTATTTTCCGAGAATGTTTGACGCAATAGAAATTAGACAAAATCTTAAAAACAAAACTTTTTTCTATTTAAAGAATTAGCCGAGTGCAGAATTTTGCCGAGTGCAGAATTTTTTCAGTTTTGTCAGTGGAAACTGTTAAAATTTATCTCAGATATCGGGTACATTAATTTTTAAATACTTTGATGGAAATCGATATTTCGACATTTTAAAAAAATGCAAACAAAATCTGTGCTTTTTCCTCACATTGCAAAACTTTCTTTTCTTAGAATTCTCTTACAATTTTCACAATTGAACTTTTCTTAGAAAACTTCACACCTTAAACCGAATCAATGACAATGTAAAATAGTTCAGTTTCTATTTTTATCGTCTTCATTGATTTGAATTTTATATTTATTGTTGATAGAATATATCTGAGTTTTGTATCTAAGTTAAATGATTTTAATTTTACCAAAAATATTTTAATAACTGTGTTTTATATATATATATATATATATATATATATATATATATATATATATATAACTCTTGTAATTGTGTTCTTTCAAAAAAATGTTTTTTCAATCTTCATCATGAATTTCGATACGACCGTCAAATTAATAATGATAACAAAAAAAACCCTGATATTATCAAATAATCTGGATCTGTTCAAATTCGATTAAATATATTTGAAATTCTTCCATTAGTGAAAATATGAACTGATAATCGTTAACATAAATTATTATAAACTGTTCGGAGAAAATATCCGCATACATGGTTACTTTAAAGATAGTAATTATGCGCGTTTAATATGCAATAATCAAGAGAAACATCTTGCAAATGTTGTATCTTAACCACTGATTTAAGCCGGGTGTTATAACATGATGTAGGTGAGATAGAAGTGAAGTTGACATCCATTATAAAGTGATTTAATTAAATACTAGCATTAATATACCCGACTTTATCAGTCTCACCAAGCTGAGGACACACACACATACACACACAGAGAGTCATATATATAAATATATATATATATATATATATATATATATACACATATATATATATTTATATATATATATATATATAGAGAGAGAGAGAGAGGGAGAAAGAGAGAGAGAAAGGGGGAAACTGTGTTTCATGTGGGTGTGCGTCTAGTGGGTTTAGCAGACACAGATATCTGCACATATTGTCAAATAAAAATCCCCCGTTTTAGATTCAAATTCATAATTGGTTTAAGGATCCGGGTATCAAAAGCTCGAAAAAATCATTGAGACTGAAAAGGTTTCGATAAAGTTTTAAGAATCATTTGGATTGTTTTAATCATTTTTAATCTTCTCTAGATAAAAATTAATTAAACAGTTAAAATAACTTTTTAAAGATCAAATATCCAGGGAAAAACGAACTTTTTTTACTTTTTCAGAATTAACTCATGATTTTTTTCCTTTTTTTTAAAATTTCTTTTAAAGATATCAGTGTTAATTTCTTTGTTAATCGATTGGTGACAAATTGGAAAAAGAAAAAAATTAGAAAATCAGAAATTGATCTCTGAATCCAAAAATTATTTGGTCAGATCAAAACATCCATGGCAGTGTTTTGTCTTAATCAGTTTCACAACAAATTGTGGAGTTGACAAAAATGTTTAATCTCATCGCGACTGAAATTTTTGATCAGAAAAGTCATTCCATTTTATGAATGTCGGTGAATTGAGCGGAATTTGTTAATTATTTATAATTATTAATCGTTTAATATGACAAAACACACACACACACACACACACACACACACACACACACACACACACACACACATATATATATATATATATATATATATATATATTGTGAAAATATATACAGATGAAAAATCACAACGTCTACAGAGGATGATTTTATTAGTTTAACTTGTACAAAATTTCTCCAATTGAAATCATCCTCTAAGGACCTTGTGTTTTTCATCTCTCAACATTTTCACACACACACACACACACACACACACACACACACACCCAGACATATATATTTGAATTACTAGAAAATCTGGCAAACACCCAAATGCGATATACGGAACACTGAACAGCTGTTTCGACCTTATTGGGTCTCATCAGCAGTGTACACCGTGATCTCGACCAACGACCCCAGAACGCAGAAGCCGAAACTCTACCACTAGGCCACACATAAGCGATGCCGATTTAACTAGTCATGGGGACTATATATATATATATATATATATATATATATATATATATATATATATATATATATATATATATATATATATACATATATATATAACATTTGAAGTAAAGGACCACTTTGGCAGTCATGTTTGCAAACGCTTAGATGTACTCATATCTTGAACAAATCTAGTATTATACGTTTCGATATTAAAGCTAAAACTGACGTCATTTTGAGGAATAAACGAAGCGTAAGGTTAGATGAACTTCTGTGGGACTATTGAGACCAAGTTGTTAAAAGAGTCCAACCGCCGATAGTAATAGAATGTGAAAAATGCTATCGAAAATGTATAATCAGCTCTTGAGATTAATTGATATTCACTTTGCACAATTGGTTTAGATTACTGCACTCAACGTTGATGGTCAAAAAAAGACCATAAGAAATTTCAAAAATATGGTGACAGAAAAAATTCCTCATATTGAGGAGAGTAAGCATCTCGCTACACCTATTAGGCATTTGAAACATGGTATTTGAACCAGGCGGGAAAATATTTTTAAAAAAGATATATAACATGGCGTAGCATCAAATAGACTCAAAAGAATAATGTTTTTATTTATAATGGCGATATGTGACATCCTTCTAACGCCATTCGATCTACTATTGTGAAATTTGATAAATTCTGACCAATTCATGATGGAAAAACTGCTAAACTGAAACATATCTTTACTTGTGACAAAACCTTTTTTTTTTAAAGTTGCATAACAATGCACAACCAGGAACTAGAGGCTTATTTCTCGCCGCAACTAAAAAATTAAGGTGGGAATTCAAGTAGATACTAATTTTAGAGAGAAGCCAAAAGTTTAACAAAGAAAAAAAATACAAATTCATGATTTAATAGCAGCACGGATTTGATTGTCGGAGTAGATTCAGAGTATAATTTCGTCTTTGATATTGTGAGGTATTTTGGAACTTTGTAAATTGTGCCCGGGTCCTAAAACATGCCTGACACCAGGGATATCAGCTGGTGAAGGCTGTGATTGCAGCTGCAATTGTATGAATTTACTCACAGCCTCCACACACACACACACACACACACACACACACACACATGTATATATATATATATATTGAGCATGTATTGTTTTCTGCTTGTATTCAAAGGCGACTAAACTGCGCTTTCTGAGAATGTTGATATAGCTATTTCTTGATTTTTTTTTTTTTTTTTAGTTTTATCAGCCTTCGTAGGTTATTTAATGCCAAAGCTATTCTTGTAGAAGGAAAGTTATCATCATCACCAATATCCAATCTTGTTAATAGCATGAAATCCACTGACTCTCTCTCTCTCTCTCTCTCTCTCTCTCATT
>OY757906.1:1409459-1431959 GCA_963585895.1 Sepioteuthis lessoniana | reverse complement strand
CTAAGAGTGTAAAATAATGAGATTGTGGTAGGAGTGACCAAAGTAAACATAGGAGAGCCAAAACTAGAACGAAGACTCTTGATAGGTCCATATCAACACGTGGGTCTTCGTTCAGATTTGAAAGCTGTAAACGAAACAAAGAAACAGAGACGTATTTAAAAATCTTTGGGTTTTAGAGTTTTCTAAGTCCATTTGGACTACAATAGATGACAAGAGAATCTTCTCTCTCTTTCTCTTTCTCTCTCTCTCTCTCTCTCTGTAATGATTGTTAGAAGTCATAGGATAAAGTTCGGATTTTGATGGAAAACGCCAAGTGAGAAGATCAGATTACGTTGTATACTTTTAAAACAATAACTCTTACAGATATTACACTCTGATACTCATCAGTTGACGATTCGCTTCTGTTTGGTTAAAGGAGAAACACATCTGGGTTTTTTTCTATGAAACTCCGATGAGTGAAATAGATACGTCGTCGAAGAGAGAGTCCTAATTTCGATTCTTTATTACGTCGTCTTTCGAGACTTTTTTTTTCCTTGGTGTCTTTCTTGTGCTTGTCATGTCACTCGGTTCAATTAGTCAAGTTTGATACGGTGACCAATTTCACCTTCGGACTTCGAAGTCTGAATGACAGCAAGTCTCCTCAGGTTTCTAAGACTCTTTACTGTAGTCTAGCTGACCTCAATAATGCAGCAGTTTGAACTTTCAGGGTTCGTCTTCAGATTTCTAACTTCTCCAGCCCCCTTACCAAGCCTTTGAGGATTATTCCAAGTGCTCCAATTACAATTGGTATCACTGTAAAACTCATGTTTAATAGATTTTTTAGTTCTCTGACAAGGTCCAAGTACTTGTCTTTGTTTTATTATTATTATTTATTTATTTATTGGTGAGTTTTTTACACAAGTGTTAGTTTATGGTTTTCTACTGGAGTCTTATTTTGTTTATTGGTTTGTTTGGGTTTTATGGCATATCAAACTTTGTAGGATATTTAATGCCAAATCAATTTTTATACGGATAAACAGTTCTTTCAAACATTTCAGTTTAGCATGATTACACATTTTAATTGTCAAAAACATTTCTATTTCAAGCTATTCAGTTTCGTCAAACAGTTCTAAGTCCAACATTTCACTTCAGTATAAGTATACTTTTTATTTACACACAGTTAAATGTCAAAATAGTTCTTTTTCAAACAGTTCAGTTTAGCATAAGTAGAGTATCAATATCAAAAACAGTTGTATTTCAAACAATTCAGTCCAGTATAAGTACGTAGTTTAAATGTCAAAATAGTTCTATTTCTAGCAATTCAGTTTAGTTTAAGCACACAGTTTAGTTCTATTTGACCCATAGATAGGACCCTATCAGGTGCTACCACTCCGAGCCAAAGGGAACCTGGGAGTGATGGCAATGATGGGGTACTCCGCATTCCCCAAAGCTCCAGCATTACTGGAACCTCACTATCAGAGTGTTTACTGTCATTTTCAGGACACTCGTTGGGGGGGTCTTACCCCTTTGCAGAGAAGCAGTCGGTGTATTCTACAGCCCCAGCTGACTGAGCAAACTGGAGTTTGAGTGACAACAAGTTTCCTCAATCTCCAGGACTCTTCTCAGTATTCTGACCGATATTAACAATGCTGTAGTTTGGATGGTCTTTACTCGTCCTCTTGGGTGGAGGTGCCCGTAGTGTAATTGTTATCGTCGTAGGAAATGAACACGGCGACACGAGTTCAAATCCTGGACGAAACTCATTGCATTTCACATAGCACTAATACCCTTGGGAAAGGTATGAATCCAATTATTCTCCCTCCAGCTATGGGTAAATAGTAGGACAGACTAGGTTCTTCAGCCTTGGTGAGGCAACTAGTCTAGGAGAAGGAAAACTCTGAATTCAAACCTGTTAAAGTCCGCTTAAAAATTGACCTTGTGTCATATCCTGCCCGAGTGGAGGGGTTGGTAAATAGGTTTACTCGTCCTCTTATTTTCAAGTCCTCCTGTTCCTGTACCAATCCTTTGGTGACTGTACCGAGCATGCCAATTAAAATTGGTGTCACCGTCGCTTTCCTGTTCGATAGTTTTTTCAGTTCTTTAGCAAGGTCTAGGTACTTATCTCTCTTTTTTGTTTCTTTCAGTTTTACCTTGTGGTCTGCCGGAACGGTTAAGTCCACTATTAGGCATGATCTCTTTTTTTTTATTTGTTGACTATCACAAGCTCTGGTCGTCTGGCCGAGATTACATGATCTGTTTGTATCTCAAAATCTCAGCGATTTTTTGCGTCTCATTTTCTAGAACGGATTCTCAGTTGTTCATATACCAGTTCTTCGTATGGCTAAATTTAAACTTCTTTCACAATTGCCAATGAAGCCCGCCCAGTCGTGTCTAATCTTATACTCTCATTGAATTACTTGACTGTAATCGCTTATTATGGGGTTGATCGTTTCGTCTCTGACCCCCCATAATCTATACCTGCTATTTTGTTGTATCTTGTTTATTCTTACTTTGACATAGTTAGTCCTTATGGCGCTTTTTTTGTGCTACTATCCGAAGAGACTGAGTTTCTCTCTTAAGATTTCTCTTTCTTAGCCATGTTCACGTTTTCTCGTGTGAGATTTCGCTTATTTGTTGAAATGTCTATATAGTTGTTTTTCTTCCAATTTTTGTTTTCTGATTATTTGTTGTGTGGATGCTTGTGTTGTCTGTATTGTTTCTGGAGGCTTATATCAGTCTTTTTTCTGTAGTCTAATTGTCGTTGTATCGATGTGACGATGTTATTTTGAAAGCTGGCGAGTCCTCTTCCTCCTCCTATTCTTGACGCATAGAGCCTGTCAATATCATCTCTGGGGTGAAAGGCCTTATGCGTGGTCACGAGTTTTCTTGTGCACAGGTCCATTTGTTGAAGTTCTTCTCTTGTCCACTTAAAGAATGGACCCGAATATCTTACGAGGGGAACAGCCCAGGTATTTATCCTTTTGATAAGATTTCTGCTATGTACTTTGGTTTCGAGTAGTTTTCTCGTTCTCCTGAGATATTCTTTTTTTTCTTTCTCCGGATGTTTGATGTTATCCGCTTCCAATCATCCGAAGTATTTATAAGTTTCCTTTTCTTCGCGCCTTCCAATTTTTTCTTGATTAGGTAATTCTTTTCCTTCCGTCATTTGACGTCATCTCAATATTAGCATGGCACATTTTTCTATTCCAAATTCCATCCTTATATGTTGAATGTATATCCTCATTGCTTGCATTATGGTTTCCAGTTCTTTTTCATTTTTTGCAAACAATTTGATGTCATCGATGTACATTAGGTGGTTGATTTTTTCTTTCGATTTTTGAAGTTTGTATCTCTCTGTGCATTTCCTAATAAGGCGATTGACTGGTATCGTCGCGGTTTCATTTTGAGATTTTTTATGAATTCGAGTGGTCTTTCTTTTTGTCCTCCATTCGACTATATTTGTTTCTAGTAAGCATCAATTCATTTCAATATCCAGTGTGTCATGGATGGAAGTGATTTTCTTTAAACCAGAATCCATGTATGACATCATAGCATTTGGTACTTTCTTTGAGTGTTGCTCTGAGTGATTCGAGGTTTATTTTTGCCTTCGGTCTTTCTTTTTCCATGTTGCTTATCCATTTGGGTTTTTAGTTATGTTCTCTTTGTTCCCATATTTTGCTTAAAAATTGTTTTGTTTCATTGTCATCCGGTTGTGGGTATGTTTTTGTGCATTTTCCCCCAACTTGCTGATAGATTTTTTTTCTTTTCAGACAGCATGATCATCATGTTTGTTGCTGATCCTGAATTTCTCACTCACATTTTCATGGAGAAAGTTTTTTACTATATCGATTGGTCATAAGATTTTGATTATGAGCTGCAATTGAGACAACTTCCGTGTTAGATTTTAATGGAGATTATTATTATTATTAGTAGTAGTATTAGTAGTAGTAGTAGTAGTAGTCGTTATGTTTACTTTTATATTTTCCATTTCATCTTCTCTCTGTCACTTTTTGCAAGATCTTCTCCACCAACACGATTTCTCGCACCAATATAAAAACAATAAATCAGTAGAGAAAACCTAACATCTGTTGATGACACGTTTTGATTATTGTCTTTTTTTTTTTTTTCTTTCGACACTTTCAGAACAAAAAGAATTTTGAAGATAAATTTAAGTAAACACACACACACACACACACACACACTATGCTTCAGCCACTTCCCCAACCCGCTCATGAAAATAAAATGGAGAAAAATTCTTCAACCAATGACATTGAATGGACAACTATTGACGCAAGAACGCTAACGACACGAGTCTTGGTTCTTTACACGTTTAATCTCTTGTTTGGATTGACAGTTGACGTTTTCGCAGAGAATTTGTTTTTCTTTTTTCGTGCGCATGCGTGGTTGTATCTGGAGAAATAAAAGTTTTGTGATTGTTAAATAAAATATTTTATTGTTGTTTTGCTATCTTGGATTTAAAAAAAGCCAATAAGACGATGAGCAAAAAAAAAAAAAAAGATAAAAATAAAAATAAAGATAAAAAATAAAAACAAATTTTTATTTTGGAAAACGTAAACCTACATAAGATATTGTAATAGTAGATCTTACTTTTATTGTACAATTTTACGATTACGAATAAGACAGAAGTTAGAAGATCAGTTAGCTCGTTTGAGCCTCGTTGGGTGCGTCTTTACGGCTGTTCAAGACCAGATAAAACTAAGTTTAATAAATAAAAAGAAATATTTGATTATGAAATAACATTAAGCGAGCCAGCCTCGCAGATTATTACAGATGCAGTGACTTCAATCCTCTTTCGTTATAATGTCCTTGAGGTCCCATGTCAATTATGATTCTTTTTTGCATGGTCAAAAAACTAATTTAACCAAAAAAAATGAGCCGTTTATAAAGAAAATTCTGTGAAAGATGAAATGTTTAAAAAGAGATTTGTATGGTTTCCTGCTTATGATTTTCAGCTAAAAAATTCTTTTCGGTCAGGGTGACTTAGTTTAGGTTGATAGCATTCGAGACATTGAAAGGAATAATTTTGCTGTGGGAAAAAATCGCCAATATACGTAAAATATCAAAATGTTAAGCATCATTTTTTTGCAGGTTACTCTTTGATATAGGATTCTACCTCAGTTAAACGAAAAAAAATCCAACTTCAAATGAATCATATTCATATGATAGGCCATGTAGAGTACATGCTTTACATCAACATGGTATGCAAAAAAACACGATTCGAATGCTGATTTTCAAGGCAGTCATCTCTACTTGTAAGATCGGAAGAAAACATTTTTCTTTTTTTTAACTGACCTGTTGATATCTAAAATTCCCACTATCACCACACTTCTACAAAGAATATGTAAATAATCACTACTTTCCCTCACACTAGGTCTTGGGTAAAGACTTGGTGAAGGATTGTAAGATAATGAAAGTAAATCCGATAATTGAATAACAATATTAACAACAACAACAACAACAACAATAATGATAATAATAACAAGAAATCAAAAATGGGAAGAAAACAACTCTATGGACGTTTTAAACGACTAATAAGCAACATCTCACCCGAGAAAACATTGACGTGGCTGAGAAAGGGAAACCTTACGAGAGAAACGGAATCTCTCCCATTAGCAGCACAAAACAACCCTTTAAGAACCAATCATATCAAAGCAAGAATAGATTAGACACAACAAAACAGCAAATGTAGATTATGTGATGATAGAGACGAAAAGATCAATCACATAAGTGAATGCAGCAAATTAGCACAGAAAGAGTATAAGACACGACACGAATGGGTGGGCAAAGTCATCTACTGGGAATTGTGCAAGAAATTGAAATTTATATATGCACAACCTAACATCTGTCAAGGAGAACGTGACACACAAACTCTTCTAGAATTTTGATCACTTAATCTCGGCCAGACGCCCAGACCTTATAATAATCAACAACAACAACAAAATAACTCGCAGAATTGTGAACTTTGCTATCACGGCTGACCACAGAGTAAAATTGAAAGAAAGTGAAAAGAAGGATAAATACCTCGACCTTGCTAATTGAAAAAAAAACTGTGGGACATAAACGTTACGTTTATACCAATTGTAACTGGTGCTCTTGGTACAGTCACCGAAAGATTAATAAAGGGACTGGAGGACTTGGAAATAAGAGGACGATTGGAGACCATCCAAACTACTACATTGCTGAGATCGGCCAGAATACAGAATAGAGTCTGGAAGACTTGCTTTCACTCAAGCTCCAGTGAACAACCATCAACTAACGCTGATGTGAAAAACTCTCAAGTAATAATAATAATAATAATAAAGAGGCAAGTACTTGTACCAAAAGAGAGACAACTACTTGGACATTGCTTGGGAACAAAAAAGCTAAGGGAACAATGTGATGGGAATACCAGTGGTAATTGGAACGATCCCTAAAAGCTTGGTAAGTGGGAGAAGTTAGAGATCGCGGTACGAACCCTGACCATCTAAACTACAGCATTGTTGAGATCGGCAAAAATACTGAGAAGAATCCTGGAAACCTGATGAGACTTGTTGTCACTCAGACTCCAGTGAAAGACCATCAGCTAACGCTTGGCGTTAAAAAAAACTGGCAAGGAGAAATATATAAGAAGTGAAAATGATTCGAATAATTTATCTTAGAACTAATGTACTTGTTGGTAATATTAACGATTGGTGAGAAGAGATGGCGGTGAATGTTAAAAGTGTTTTCTTTTTATTCTGTTCTAATTGAGCTTGTTTATCTCTTGAGATCCTGAAGGCTTTTATACCGTTTTCTCTTCCTTATGCGTCGTCTCTAAAATAAAAACGTCTAATTTCCCACGCTTCACTAATTTTATAGAAACGACTTAATTCTTACTGATAATAAAAAAAAAATGTCGAAAAAAGCAAGCATCACCACTCTCGCAGCGCTTCCAGCAATAGAAGAAAAATTGTCATCGGCACGTGAAAGCGGGGAGCGTCTGCAGAAATGTTTTCTAGGGAAGATTAAGTCTTCGAAAAGAGTTGATATACTTTTTTTTTCTTGTTTTTTTTTTAAATTTTTTTTACAGCTAAAGGTTTGGGAGTTTTATTCTCAAATTAAAAAGTGATTGCTAGGTATTTCGTTGAATGCACTGCTCAGCGTAGAGAGATATAAACAGATCAAGATAAAGAGATAGATAGACAGATAGATATGAAACGTTTAAGATAAATATGAATAGACTAAGACAGATATAGACAAACTTATAAAGAAAGATCTACCTTGGCACAAACATAAGGACAGGAAATATAAAGATGATTTTAACTATCATAGTATATGACTATAAAACAAATAAAGCTTTGTTAACACATGAAAGCCATTCTTTTAAAGAAGTGAATTATTTTTAATTCATCATCCAGATTATGAAAATGCCAGGATAGCAATCAGTTGTAATGGTTTCAGCTTTAAAATCGAGATTCACTCCTGACTTTCATATTTTTATGACAATCAAACATCGATTTTCTACATGTGTATGTGTGTACCACCTTAACACTTACGAACATGTGTGTGTGTGTGTGTGTGTGTGTGTGTGTGTGTGTGTGTGTGTGTGTGTGTGTGCGTGTGTGTGAGAGAGAGAGAGAGAGAGAGAGAGAGTTTCCTCTTGAATATAATCAATCCAATGTCACCGACTGGTACATTTAACAACTTGGGAAAGACTCTATGTCTGAAACGTTTATCATATGACTTAATTAAGTACTTCTTTCATTTGTTTGAGAGTTTCTTTACTTTAAATGACAAAGTCTCGTTATATGTAAGCAGAATAGTGAAGGATGTTGGTGATGACATCATGTCCTAGTAGATTATTCTCAAAACAAATTTCATAATAAACTGTTCATAATATCTGAACACTTTTTCCGTTGTTATTTTTGTATATATTTCATTCTAGATTTTGTTTTGAAATATTTAGTTTTTCTTTGTTAATTTTAAAACAACACATGCCATCTGCAGAAATTTAAAAAAATGTAAGCATATGAAGTATATTAAAGACATACGTTGCAAGTGTTTGAATACTTCTTCCTCTAGTATATATATATATATATATACATATATATACATATATATATATATGTGTGTGTGTGTGTGTGTGTGTGTGTGTGTGTGTGTGTGTGTGTGTGTGTGTGTGTGTGTGTGTGTGTGTGTGTGTGTGTATGTGTGTGTGTGTGAGTAAATAATGAAAAGTAATCCGACATTATGAAGAAAGTTTTTTTTAAATAACCCAAAACTGCTTATGTATTTTGATAAACATCCATCTTTGTTCTATCAACACTTGTTTTCCCCTTTTAAAGGCTTCGTCATAAATTCATCACTTTTAGATTATTTCGCTTTTCAATTTCTCTCTCAATCTCAGTCACTCTGTCTCTGTCTATCCGTCTGTCTCCCCCCACCATATATATATATATATATATATATATATATATATATATATATATATATATATATATATAGTGTTAAAACCTGAAATATCGCTAAAATTGAAGATAAAATGTAAAAATGGTTTTGTGCATAAACGCTTTCCTTCTGTTAGTGACAGTTTCCTGAGGTATTCTCAATCATCAGACAGGCAATTTGATTCCTTTTAAAAGACAATTTCTCTTTTTATTTATATCTATATATTACAAGGGTTATCCTTGGTACACAATGCTGCTTTACACAAGACTAGACTCAGTAAAGATAGCTGTTGATAGGAAAACATTTAAACAAGATTAGATTTGCTTTTTTTCCTTCACATTAAAATGAAAATGTATTTTACAGCTTTGAGGAGAGTTTGAACGTAGTTCGCCAAAAATGTTTTCTAAATTGCCGCCGACTAATTCACACATCTTTGGGCAAATAGAAGTTAATATCGTTTATTACTATGTAAATTCTTTTTAACAATACATTTCCTGTTCAGTTAATGGGTGTTCGTTGTTAAGTGCCCATCAATCTTCATAACAAGTAGAGAGGCAACATTATAAGGACACTGAAGTGTTTGGTTTCGTTCTGATGAGGAGTTTCTTTCTCATTTCACATATCATCATTAGTCTGCACTAAATTTCCATGAGATTCGCTTAAGGACCACTTGGCAGATCGTTCCAACTTACAATATTCTAATATCAACGGTATCAATTCATTTGTCTGCATTAATGAACAAACTCGACGATTAGGAGATGCTGACCTGCCGGGTTTGAATTACCTAGAATCAATTGCAGGATCCAGAACTGACAACAAGCTCATCTAAATAAAAACGTCTCCTTTAGGAATAATAACGTCGTGTGAAATGGGAAGGTCAGGTCAATGGAGGAAGTCGCACTTACGGAAATAAATTGCACCTGCTGTTCAAATTGCCGGCTTTTCCTGGCTTATTGGTTCGGATGATGGAGAATATCAACTACTTCAGTCACCAAATCGGAATTTATTGTGTTTGACAAATCGATTAAAAACAATATTTAAATTCATCGATTACTATTTCCTTGAACCGCAAAGCTAAATTATAATCAATTGTGTTCAAATTGAAAGGGAAGGAGACATTTCTGTATATTCCATTTACGTTTTGTAAATCGTGTGCATGAGGCTTAGAGGAACAATAGAATCGATGTTCAATGGCTTTTGTACTCTCAAGTTGACAAATATACAATTTGAGAAATATATCAATTTTTTTAGGTATATTTGACAAGTACTCGAATTTATACATATAAAGCAGGAAAAGAAATTATAGGGTAGAGCTGATTCACCTCGAAATGAGTTTAGATAGATAGATTGAAAGATAGATATCTAAATTGGAATAAACTGAAAAAGATCCTGAGAGAGAGAGAGAGAGAGAGAGAGAGAGAGAGAGAGAGAGAGAGAGAGATGGCGGTGGGGGGGAATCGATAATCTGAACGAACCCTCCGATTAGCATTTTAAACCGATTAGATCATCTCGGAAATTCTCGTTTGCATTTTTTCGAAACCCTACAAATGCTTTTTTCTTCGAGTTCATTTTAAAATTATTTCTGTTCTTTTTTCTTCAGTGCATTTTTCACCATTTTCAGCAGAGAAGCCAAATTCCTGACTTTATTGACTGTGCCAAATCATAGAAATTATAGCCATTGTTGTAATATTATAAATTAGTGATGCACGATTCGATTTGCAGTCTTTAATTTTGTGAATTGTGTCGGTAGGAGGAAGAATTTGTTTTCTTTTCTGTTTTTTTTTCTTTATGTCAACTAGTTATTCAAAATAACTTCAATTACTGT
Source organism: Sepioteuthis lessoniana (assembly GCA_963585895.1). Classification (NCBI taxonomy): domain Eukaryota; kingdom Metazoa; phylum Mollusca; class Cephalopoda; order Myopsida; family Loliginidae; genus Sepioteuthis; species Sepioteuthis lessoniana. The sequence continues at coordinate 1,421,728 of OY757906.1, read as the reverse complement.
TTCGCTCAGTAGAACACTTATGCGCGCGCGTGCGCACATACACACACTCATACACCCACACACAAATAAATATATATGTATATATATATATATATATATATATATATATATATATATATATATATATATATAAAGATAATTCTAGGTCGTTATAAAAGTAGCAATTTAATGGTAATGGTTTTTCAAAATCCATTTGTAAACAGAAGAGTGGGTAGCTGATTCTTTAACGTTCCATAAAAAGAAAGTCTTATGCAACAACAAAAATATTTTGAAATGAAGGCTGCGTGACTCAGCGAGGATACAAGACAATTTTTTGGAAGATGCAATCAGCTAAAATAGTGTTTTATAATAGATCTTTCGACCGACGAATTAGGAATTTTCTAAACTGATAAAAAAATGTTTAAAATAGTAAATTTAAGGTGACAAACATATTTTTGATGCGACCAAGATTAGCTAAAACTTTACACGTTTATACATCACTTAGGTTAACGGGAAATTTTTGCGTTTATTTCATTTTTTCTTTCTTTACTTTTTTCCTTTTTTTTTTTTTTTTACTGATGTATGTATAGCAGGAGTTGATTTCAAACCTTAGAGTAAAAAAAGCAAGTCGTAAAAGTTATAGACATTTTTTAAGAATATTTATAAAAGGTATAAATGTTTATAAAAATATTAATTCGTTTCTTGACTCTTTGCGTAAGGTGGTCGCTTATCAGAGAGGACAGACATTTCATAACACTAGTTTTCAAAAGCCGATGAGATTTTATTCTCGTCTTTTGCGTCCTAATTCAATAAAATTCAATCTAAATATTTTCAACCGGTAAAACGGATATTTCGGCGTCGGGGAAATCCCATCAGATACAAATTATAAAACAGGTCAATGTAGCAAGTATTTCCCCATTTATTAATGGTATGATGGGATATCTGCAAACAATTGTGAAGTCTACAAAATGGTTTCTGTACAAGTGTGTTTGCATTAGTAGCAATCGTAAGCAAATTCAAGTGAAATCTTTCACGTTTGATAAGGAATTAGTTTTAATACCCCAAAGTAAAAAAAGTGCCCTTTGGACTTTAATGAAATTAAAAGTTAGTTATTTCAAGAGCCTAATTTTTTTTTTCATGGTCCGTTTAAATGTCCTCTTTCTTGAAAAGGTAGCGGGTCACATCTGCAAAAGAAAAACAGATTATAATCAACCAATGTGTCTGGTTGAGCCACAATATACTATCTATATAAAATGTTTGAGGAAAGTGCACAAGGACAAATCAGCAACGATATGCAAAAGAAACAAAAGGATTTGGTAATCAAATATGGACACGGAAAGATCATATTAGAAATGCTGAGGGGATAAATAACTTGAAAAAAGTGTTAGAATTCGAAGAAGCAGAGGCAAACATAAGCATAGACTCCCTAAAAGTAACACTCAATAAAAAGACTAAATAGGTGAACACCAGTCCAATCTCATCAGGGATAAATATCAGTGTGGTCCCCCTTGAAAGATATTCAGGACCATTCTTAACATGGACTCAGAGAAATGGGCCAAAAGACAAGAAAGCTGATGCCAATGAACTAGGCTTTGCATTCGAGGGATGACATAAATTGTATGTATTAAGAAGAGAACGCAAAAGGGGACTCACCAACATTGAGGATTGCGTAGATGTATCTATACAGGGAGTTAAGGACAGCAGAGCAAAGAAGATTAATTACAGCTGCCAGTAACAGATTTGGCAAAATAAGTACACACAAAAAAACAATAAAGCTAGGAAACAAAATGGGGAAAAACTACTTTATGAGTATTTCAAGCGACAAACAAGCAATATCTCACAAGAGAAGATATAAACATGGCTACGAAAAGGAAACCTCAAGAGAGAAACTGAATGTCCTCTAATAGCGGCACAAAGTCATAAAGACCAATAATGTTTAAGTGAAAATCAATAATACACGACTGAATTGTAAGTGTAGATTATGCAGAGAAAATGAAACGATTCATCACATATTAAATACAACAAACTATCACAAAAGGAGTACCAGACTAAGTATGACAAGATTGAAGAGAGAGTTCACTGGGAATTGTGTAAAAGATTAAATTTGGACCCTCCAACCAAATGAAAAATATGCACCAACCAGAATCCATCCTGGAAAATGAGATACATAAAATTCTCTGAGGACAAAAAGTTGATTTGAAATATTCATAAAAGTAAGAAAAGAAACTGTTGTAACTCATTTAAAAAAATCAAAATATCTTTTATTCCCTGAATTTGTCCATGAATTATTCGGACTATTATCTTCAACATTGTTTTTAACGCTACATTTCTGCAAATTTAACCTTGAGACCAATAGATAATATCTGAGATTCATTTGGGAAAAATTATTCATTTAAGCTACAATACTGACAACCAACTTCTTTCATTCGTTTTTCTTTCATCTTATTATTGTTTTCATTGCAGCATTCAGATAATTTTTATATTCTACGACCCTTAAGCTAGCAAAACAGATTTTAAATGAAGAATTGCTATCGATGAGATTTGAACTTTCATCTCTTATCTTTGGAAGTCTTACCGGCACAGAACTTAAACAATTTTTGAATAAAGGATTCTATAATTCCATATATTTTTCCAGCTCTCGTAGCCATATTAGGATTGCGGATTTCAGAAAGTGTCGGTTGGTATATCGAGCAAAAATGTTTTTGTTGAAAAGAGAAATACTGATTTAGGTACAATAATATTACATAGAGAAGAGGAAGGAAAATATATTTGATGACATGAAAATAAAAAATTGATAAGTAAATGTATCGAGAATGAGTTAGAAACGAAGGAAGTGCCTAAATATTGTTTTGATTAAGGAAGCCCGAGAGGGTCAAGTTTTCCTATGTCTGTTGTCATTTGATGTAAATCATTGAGAAAGAACTTTTTTTTATTCCAATTTGGGAAAATTTCGAAGATTTTGAGGGTGTAATTTCTTCGAGAGGATGAAGAACTCTTATTGGTTACATCAAACAAAACTGACTGATATGGGAAGAATTCAATTGAATTAGTGATGAGAAGTCACTTGGTAGGAATAAACCTGCTCTGAAGAGTGGTAGAATTTATGGCTTTAGCCAATCATATTCCACTGATAGGTTGGTTGTAGTTGACTTTAACGATTGCCCCAATCGGTGTAAGAGGCAAAGATATTCAGTTGCCGGTCCGAATTTTTCCAAGTTCAGTTGGGAATTTTTATCATTAAGGGTTTTCGGGTTATTGTCTTCATCTTTATTGTTATTTCCACAATGTTTCGGCCAATATGTCTTCCGGCCTTCTTCAGGTGTTTGTCGAACTCGGATGTGACACTATGAGTTGGATATATGCACATATATGTATACACACGTGTGTGTGTGTGCACCCATACCAGTGTGCGTGTGTGTGTATGTATATATGTATATGTGTGTGTGCGCCCACGCCCACACTCACCTGCATGCATGCACGCGCACGCGCACATATACACACATATATATGTGGCGAGATGAGTTAGATTCGGCCTGGGTATCGAATTTCAAATGTTAGGAAAACCCATTAACTAGATTAAGGAAATATAGATAAGAAAATGTTTATACATATAGTTGCGGACGTGTTAAGTACTTGTCAGAACTTAAAAGGGTCTGAATTTAATGTCCCTGTATCGGAGACGGCCAGTCTAGGAACTAATTTTATGTCCAGTTTTTTTAAGAGAGAATTGGCTCCCCAAAAAGTTATGGGTTTATTCGTGGGTGTTCCATTAGCCGGAAATAATAATGAGACATTCTGTCTATATACAGGTGCATTTTGGGTCCGAGAGTCAGACTTAGTTTGGGTTCGAAGGGAGTTGATTAGACCGGGACAAAGAAATAACGAACAGCGACATTACCAGCCGGACCCAGTTAGTTAAGATAATCTTTTGCCAGCCGAAACTCAAACTAGAATTAATCATCCACTAAGTGTTACACGCTTCTCAACATCCCTTGACGTTTTAACCACAAGTTGTTGTTTTGTCTTGTTCTTTTCTCTGTGAACCTGCTTCTCGCTTTGATCCGGCCCACATAAGTATTCAGATGAGGACTCAATGACTTATGCAAACTGCAGAAGCGGGTATTATCACACGGAAACCTTCACAGAACTTCGAACTACGTCCTTTTTTTAATAGAGTTGAATACAATATAAGAACCAATAATTAAGAAGGCTAGATAAAAATTAAAAAAATCTGAATATGAGCACAGGTAAAAAAATCATACATAATTGTAGTAATCCTAGTCAAGTAAGAACATTAAGTTTATATCCCCAGAATTTACTCTGAATTATCCAGCAGGACACATAGCGTAATGATAATAGACGTTGGTTCCCTAAGCTTCTAAGGAGAAAATCATCTGGAGGTTGCAGGTTTAATCCTGGCTGCAGGCGAGTAACAATACAGGAATTCTTAACACTTGTACCCGGTTATGGCTATCGGAATCAGAACAGGCGACCTCCGTAGATTCAATAAAGGACGTAGTTCGAAGTTACGTGAAGGTTCCCGAGTTCGACAAACGCCTGAAGAAGGCAGGAGGACATATCGGCCGAAACGTTATGGAAATAGCAATAAAGATGAAGACAATAACCCGAAAACCCTTAATGATAAAAATCATCAAGCTTCGTCTCAGAAATTTAAACAACTAATATTCAGTTGGGAAGTCAAACACCAACGTTTGCCGAGATTTAGCAAACTCTTCAGATAAACGGAGTCTAATTTGCAAATAAATCCTGCGTTTCCCACCAAAAAAACTAAATGCAGAAGTCTGCAGCACCAAAACTTACATTTTTTTAACAGAGAAAATGAAACTTTATTTATTGTTACAAACCGATTGATTATATATTGTAAGAGTTCTCAATAGATATTCTCTTTAGAGCTCTTGAGAAATTTTGAAATTTATTTTATAGTTTGCGTATTGCTGTCTTCCAAGGTTTTTTTTAATCTTCTCCAGCCTTCAGATTTGTATTAACTTGTGGTAATTGTGTATCTATGGACAGGATCAGACAAAAATAAATGAGGCGAGTCTGATCTCGAGGATATGAACCGAAAGGAACTACCTTCTACCTTGCACCAGAGGTAGATAGAAGTCGCAGTATATCAAAACTCTTACTAAGGGGAGGTAATTAGATGCAAAATGTTTTTAAATGTTGTTTTAATGTATCATATAAAGTGCTCTTTGTGCTCAAAAATGTTTTCAGATACTTTTTAATATTAAATGAGCGGTGCAAATACATTTTTCAAAAGTTTCTTTGTAATTATCCTTAAATTGTTGAAACATAAGCTACGGACATGTCTTAAGACTTCCATTATAACTAGTTTATTTCAAAATCCATTGTCTTTTTGTTTAAATTTAAACCCACTTAACTATTACTTTTCCTGTTTGTTTGTTAATAAATTTGGTGCATGCCAAATAAATAAGTGAAAAATAGAATAAAAAACAAATTTTACTCTGAACAAAAGCAATGAATTCAATTTACCATTTCAAATACAAAGAAATGCTTAAACATTAATGATGAAAACATTAATCTTACGAAAACTTTGCAGTCAAGAAATAAAGTGCGTACACTTTGTTCACCTTTTTAAAACATCATCTGAGAAATGAGATGGTGATATTAGTCATCTTAAAGTAATTAATGTCAACAACACCTTATTTTAACAACTTTGAATAATTTTATCATCTTTCATCTTCATCAAAAATAGCCTGTTTTGAGTCGTAAATATTTTCTTTCAACTTTTTTCTTTTCGTCATTTCAGTTTTATAAATTTAATACTAAATTGTTCTCGCGCGTTTTAAATAACACATCAAAGTGAACAGGTTTTCGTTTCTCCTCTCTTTTAAATTGATTCCTTTATTTCGCCCAAACACCACCACCACCACCGCCACTGCTGCCATTTTTGCTTTTCACTTGCGCCATCTGTCGTTATTAGCGAGGCGGAACGACACTAATTTAGCAAAGCAAACAAATTTACCTCAGTGAAATATTCAGCACAAAAAAAAAATGTGAGGAAAGGAAAACAAAAACAAAAAAGTAGAGAAAAATGAATAGAAAAAAAACAATGAAAAATATTTTAGATATAAAATTTCGAGTGCTTGTAATGGGCGAAACAAAAAGAGAAGAGGAATACTGAGATCCTTTTGAAGCGAGACTAAAGAACGCAGATTTAGTTTAAAATCTAAGGGGTTTTTTTTGGGTGGGGGAATTTGCATGCTTTCTGTGCCTGCCCCATCCCCAATTGATATCCGGTAAAAGCAGTTCCGGTTCTCAGCTAAACGCCATGCCAGTTGGATGTTATTTTGTTTGCACTGTTTTTAGACATTGTAAACAAGAAGAAATAACAAAGAAATCGATCGAAGAAATGAAACAGTGACTTGATTGAGAGATTTTACATGTTGAAAATAACTGAAAATAAAATCTGGCGATTTAAAGGCTTCTTGTATTTTTCATTCTTTAAAAGTTGAAAAAATTAGATGGTCAGTCAATGATAATTTTTTGTCGATTTTTTCTAAAAGGTTGAAACAGGCGGAAATAATAATTAAGTTTATTTTATTGTTGGCCAGTTATTATAATATTTATTACGACAACAAATAATACATGCGTCTTCTTGCCAAGCATTATTATTATTATTATTATTATTATTATTATTCGTTTTTCCAATCAGCAAACGCTGATGGTTCTCACTGGAGTCTGAGTGAAATCAAGTCTCTCCAGGTCTTCAGGACGTTTTTTCAGTATTCTAGCCGATCTCGGCACAATTGATGTCAGTATGGTCTCGATTCTTCCACTGATATCCACTTCCATCACTCCCTCCACCAAACTCCTGAGGACCATTCCGAGCGCACCTATCACGGTTTGTATTACTTTGACCCTAATGTTCTCCAGTTTTGTTTTTTTTCAGTTCTTTCCCGAAGTTCAAGATTTTTCTATCGTTTCGTTTTCTTTTATTTTCACCCCGTGGTCCGCTAGAATGGCAAAATCCACCAAGTTCTCTTTTTTTTCTTATGTTACCATTTTTTAAAAACTCTTTTGAGAGTTTTTAACACCAGTGTTAATTGATGGTTTCTCACTGGAATTTGAGTGACAGCAAGTCTCCTCAAGTCATCAAGACTCTTCTCGGTATTTATTATTATTATCTACTCCTTTAGAGTTTTTCACATCAGTGTTAGCTGATAGTTTTTCATTGGAGTTTGAGTGACAGCAAGTCTCCTCAAGTCTCCAGGACTCGTCTCAGAATTCTGGCCGTTCTCAGCAATGCTATCATTTGGATAGTCTCTACCCGTCCGCCAACTTCCAAGTCCTCCAGGCCTTTTAATAATCATTTAGTTATTGTGTCTAAAGCACCAATCACAATTGGTACAATCGTCACTTTCATGTTCCACAGCTTTTTCAATTCTCTAGCAAGGTCGAGGTGCTTATCCTTCTTTTCACATTCCTTCAGATATATTCTGTGGTCCGCCGGGACAGCAAAGTCGACAATTTTGCAGATTCTCTTATTTTTTGTGTTGATTATTATGAGGTCTGGTCCTCTGGCCAGGATTACGTCATCCGTTTGTATGTTAAAGTCCCATAGGAGTTTGTGTGTGTGATTTTCTAGGACAGGTGCTGGGTTGTGCATATACCATTTGTTAGTATGGTCAAATTCAAATTTCTTGCACATTTCCCAGTGCATCACCTTGGGGTGTCCTCGTGGTGTAATGGTTAAAGCGATGAACTGTGGAATCGTAGTACGCGAGTTCGTACTCCAGTCGCGCTATTACGTTCACTTTCGGGCAAATACCCTTGGGAAAGGTATGAACCCCCTTATTCTCCCTCCAGCTATGGGTAAATAGTAGGACGGACTAGGTTCTTCAGCCTTGGTGAGGCAACTAGTCTAGGAGAAGGAAAACTCTGAATTCAAACCTGTTAAACTCCGCTTAAAAATTGACCTTGTGTCATATCCTGCCCGAGCGGAGGGGTTGGTAAATAGTACCTTGCCGACCCAGTCGTGTCTCGCCTTATACTCCTGTGCTGATTTGCTGCATTCACTTATGTGATTGATCGTTTCGTCTCTGTCATCGCATAGCCTACATTTACTGTTTTGTTGCGTCTAATCTATTCTCGCTTTGATATGATTGGTCCTTATGGCGTTGTCCTGTGCTGCTATTAGAAGAGATTCCGCTTCTCTCTTAAGGTTTCCTTTTCTTAGCCAGGTCCAGGTTTTCTGGTGTGAGATGTTGTTTATTAGTCGTTTAAAGCGGCCATAGAGTTGGGTTTTTTATCCCATTTTTGTTTCCAAGTTGTTGTCATTATATCTTCTATCGTGTTGTCCGTATTGTTTCTGATGGCTGTAATCAGTCCTCGTTCGTGTTTTCTATGTAGTTTTTGAGCCGTTGTATCGATGCGTCAACGCTGTCTTCGATGCTGGCAAGTCGTCTTCCTCCCTCTTTTCATGATACATATAGTCTGTCAACGTCGTCTCTGGGATGCAATCCCTTATGCATGGTCATTAGTTTTCTTGTTCTTTGATCCATTTGTTTAAGTTCATCTCTGGTCCACTTGAGGAAGGGTCCCGAATGTCTAACTAGGGTCACAGCCCAGGTATTTATTCCTTTGTTGAGGTTTCTGTTGGAGAGTTTTGTCTCGAGTAGTTTTCTAGTTCTCCTGAGATATTCTTTTCGGATCTTGTCCTTCATTTCCACTTGTTTGATGGTGTCACCCTCCAAGATACCCAAGTATTTGTGGGTTTTATTTTCTCCGAGCGTTCTAATTTTGTCGTGATTTGGTAGTTCCATTCCGTCAGTCATATGTCGTTTGCCACTTTTCATGACGAGCATGGCACATTTTTCTATGCCGAATTCCATTGCTATGTCCTGACAGTATATTCTAACTACGTGTATTAGAGTTTCCCGTTCTATTTCATTTTTTGCAAATAGTTTAATGTTATCCATGTACATTAGGTGATTGGTCTTCTCTTGCGATCTGCTGAGTTTGTATCTGGCTGTGCATTTTCTGAGTGTGTGGTTAAGTGGCATCATGGCAATTATGAACAATAAGGGTGATAGTGCATCTCCTTGGAAAATCCCTCTTTGGATCTTTGTTTCAGCTAAGATTATTCCTCCTGCTGTCATTTCCACTCTCCAGGTTTGCATGGTCTTTTCGGTGAAGTTTATGACTTCATGTGATATTTTGTAAATTTTGAGAGAGTGTAGTATTCTGCTTTATGGAAACATATCACATGCCTTTTTGTAGTCAATCCGGGCCATAGCTAGTTTTTTCCGTCTTGTCTTGCTCTCATTTAGGATGTGTTGATGTGTGTAATTCTGCTGTGCCTCTGGATCCTTTGCGGCATCCTTTCTGATCATCATGGAACAATCCGCGGCTTGTTAGCGAGTAGTAAATCTTTTCCCTTATTTGTGCTGTTAGTATTTTCCACATTATTGGTAGGCAGATTAGCGGCCTGTAATTGTTTGGAGCAGTTCCTTTGCTGGGGTCCTTTTGGATTAATATAGTCTTTCCTTTGGTCATCCATTCAGAGACTTGCGCACCTTGTAGGCATCTGTTTATTTCTAGTGCTAGCCTGCCGTAAATGGAGGTGAAGTTCTTGAACCAGAAGCCATGTATTCTATCATGGCCTGGCGTTTTCCAGTTTGATATTCTTTTTAGTGTTGTTTTGAGTAAGCCGATGTGTATTTCCGTTTTGGGGCCTTCTTCAAGTCCGTCTAGTTCTCTTGTAATATTGTTTATCCATTCAGCATTTTCGTTATGCTTTTTTAGTTGCTATATTTTCGTCCAAAATCGTTCGGTTTATTTTGCATCCGGTTGTTGGTATGTTTTCGTGTCACTCCCTCCCAATTGTTGATCGAATTTTCTTTCGTTGTTTTGGAAAGTCCTTTTTTGTCTGTATTGTTTTACCCTTTGTCGATATGTCTTTAATCTTCCTTCTTTCGCCAGCACTTTCTGCTTTATTTCCTCAAGTTGTACTGTTATTTTTTCATGTGTTGCCAGTTCCTTTTTTTTCCCCGCTTATTTCAGCGCCTCTCTTTTTTTGAAAATCATTCTGGCTTCTTTTCGTAGTTTATTATTATTATTATTATTATTATTATTATTCAAATTTGTCCGGCATGTTGAATTTGTTTGATGAGAAAAGTTTCACTTAATATGTGAACAGTGCCGAGGAGGGTGATTTTCTGGGATTTTGTATCTTGATGTCACCGGCTACTTTTTAAATGTATTTTTCATCCCTGTCTTAAACAAACCAAGAACATCCATTACCATTGATATTGTTGTGATTTTCATGTACTAACTTCTTGGAATTTTTATTTCTTGATATATTTGGAAATATTTTCTCGTTTTCTGGGATATTTCTTTCCATGAGGACATGTATGTCGATGTGTTCTTTCTAAATTTCTTTGTCAGTTTTGATTGTCCTATTCTAGAGTTGCTTCACCGTTTTCTATTTCAAACATTTATCTCAAGGGCACAAACCATAATTAGTATCACCGTTACCTTCATGTTCCAAAGATTCTTTAGTTCTCTAGCAAAGGTCCTCGTACTTATCTTTCTTTTCGGTTTCTTTTATTTTTATTTTGTGGTTTGCCGGGACGGCCAAGTCCACTCTACGTTAGGTTCTCTTTTTTCATTTTTTTTTTTTTTTTTGACTATCACGAGGTCTGGTCGTCAGGTCGAGATTTGGTGATCTGTTTGTATTTCAAAATGGCTGCGAAGTTTGCGTCCCTCATTCTCCATGACGGATTCTGTGTTGTGCATATACCACTTGTTTGCATGGTCAATTTTCAATTTCTTGCGTAACTCCCAGAGGATTACCTTCCCTATCCAGTCGTTTCTAGTCCTATACCCGTTTGTGATAATTTACTGCATTTGCTTATGATATGATCGTTTCTTTTCTATCACTACATAATATAAATTTACTATTTGGTTGTGTCTGGTCCATTTTTGCTTTAACATAGTTGGTCGCTTTGGCGTGGTTTTGTGCTGCTATTAGAAGAGATTTCCCTCTCTTAGCCATGTTCAAATCTTCTCGCGTGAGATTCCTCTTGTTTGTTGCTTGAAATGCTCATATAATTGTTATCTTTCCATTTTTGCTTTCTTATTATTGTTTTTCTGTTGATGCTTGTGTTGTTTCTGGTCGCTGTAATCAAACTTTCTTTGCTCCCCGAGACGCCTTATCGATTTATCGACGCTAATTTCAATGCCGGGGAGTCCTCTTCCTCCTTCCTTTCTTGACACATATTGTCTGTTTACATCATCTCTAATACCGGAAATAGATCTAGTGGGTAGAGTGTCCGCAAATGGTCCGGGAGACCGATGTTCAGTCTCATGTAGAGTCGTACCAAAGACTCAAAAAATGGTACTTAATACCTCCTTGCTTAACACAGCATTTAAAGGTACATAGCAAGGATAAAGTGGAGAAATCCAAGGAAAAGAGTAGCACCCTTCCCTACCCCTCGATTTCGTAGCTGTTGAAAAGGGAGCTTTTGGGGTGTCCTCGACTATCGTCGCCAACTTTACTTCCATACAAATCATTTCTGAGATGCTTTTTCCATCGTCATAAGTTTTCTTGTTCTCAGATCCATTTGCTTAAGTTCTTCCCTTGTCCACTTTAAGAATGGTCCCGAGTATTTTATGAGTGGGACAACCGAGGTATTTATCCCTTTAATGAGATTTCTCCTATACAGTTTGGTTTCAAGTAGTTCTCTCATTCTCCTGAGATATTCATTTCCATCCGTCATTTGTCATTTTCTGCTTTTCATTATTAGCATGGCACATTTTAGTTTAAAATCTGCACACCTGACACAGATGTGACCTAGTTTTCTTAAATAAGAAAACAATTTAGCGGCTCATATAAAATAAAGAAAAACAAAAGTGATGGCTAGATGAACCTCATCAGATTTTGCCACACTTGTAAATGAGTAGCAGTAGTCTCCTGACTGAAATGTTTGGTCCTGGCCGTTGCCTGGTGGGGGTCATCCGCCCAGCATCTAGTGAAGTACATCATTGGCCCATCGAAGGGTTCATTCGTCATAGTTCAAATCCACCATGCTGCTCTCTATGGCGTCTGAGGTTTGGATTGCAGGTGTGGCAAAAAAACCTTCTTCTTCTTCTTCTTCTTCTTCTTCTTCTTCTTCTTCTTCTCTCTCTCTCTCTCTCTCTCTTATCATTCCTTCCTCTATGGTAACACTTGTATATTCACATGTAGGAATCGAGAGGAAAACGTAGCTTATAAGTTTATTCTTACTTCTTCAGTAGTGATCGCA